>JASAMV010008549.1:0-36371 GCA_030248065.1 Rhynchonema sp. JSB1_4
TCGAATATTGTATATACGTACCGGTCAGTCTCAAATTATAATTCCCCCGCAAACTTAATTTCGTTTTATGGTCATGTCATGTCATGCGGAATGAACTTCCTTGTGAATGAATATTAAATAGATAAATGTGCAAATGCGGGCATGAGTGATAATCTTCATTGGGAGTGGCGACAGCTGTAAATGTAAATGCAAGGGACCACCACCTGACAGCTGCTGAAAGAAGTAAGACCAGGCTTAGGCATGACACTTTAAATTCTGAGCTCATTGTAAATGAATAAACTTCTGCGCATTTCATTCACAACGGATATATTAACATTCGTAGAATTACAATTTTCGCCGAAATTTGGCATGCATTGGTAGAATTGAGAGAGCGTGGTACCGAAAAACTACAGTGATTATGGCTGCAGTAAGACACTGCGTATGATGTTTCGCCTTGTGTTTATCAAGATGAAAAGGAATCCTGATCCAGCGATCCCACAAAAAGTAATAAGACGATGCACAATAAGCGCTGAGCAAAGAATTGGAGCGTGGCGCGTGGCGCCCACGATACGAAAGAATTGGAGTAACACAAAATTGGTGTCGTGGCCCAAACATACGCGCGCTGCGCTTATTGGGTCCGGGGACAGTTCCTCGCGCTGCGACTTTTCCTTGCCTGTGTCAGTTCCTCGCGTGGGAAAGTTCCTCACGTGAAGCCAGATTCTCCTCGCGCTACGACTTTTCCTCGCGTGTGCTACCGTACCTGGACAGATTGACCCCAGGACACTTCCTCGCGTGCGTGAGCGGTGACCAAGGGCAACCAACCCATCAGTATTTCGATTAATGGATTGTTGCGTATGTATGTGCTGGTTCAATATTAACTGTTTTGTTTATTCCACAGTTATTTGCTCAAATTAAAAAGAACCGATTGAAACTTCGATAAAACATTTGCAACATAACCAGAATACAACACGTGTACAATATACATGTGCACAAAATATAAAAAACCAACATTTGACACGATACACTGGAGAAACACAAAATAAAGCAAACCGATCATATCATTGATTCCCCAAGATAAAGCAAAGAGACAGACTAAGGGGAGAGCAAAACAAAACACAGTGAAAGGAAGATAACGAAAATGAAACAATATAGTGGTGGAAAATGAAAATGCAACAATCACATAGTGGACAAATAAGAGAAATCATGATTTGGCGTATCGTATGACAGTGCTGGATTCAAGTACCTAGCATCAAACGACAGGGCGGATTCAGATTCATGCTGATTGGACGTTGCACTGAAGAGGTCAACATTGCTGTGGCCTTCAAGAGTGCTTGTGCCCTGTAAATGTAGGGAAGAGAGCTCAAGCATCTCGACTCAGTCCATCTGTTTGCACAACGGTCGTGTTGTCCCAGGCCTTTAGTGGCACTTTAGTGGCCTTTAATGAAGATGAAAGGTATGGACACAAGACAAGACATGACACATGACCACAAGAACGACCATGCCAAAAATGGTAATCAATGCTCAGTGTCACCTTATAATCTACTCACTTCTGTCGATGGGCATGATAACAGCGCTAAACTAGTCAAAGAATCCAATCATAACCGTACCCAATGTGCTTTCTCACATCCAAGACATGCGCAGCGTTGCGTTCCCATTCTTGTACGTGTTCCTGACTGCGAATTCGTACACAACGTCATGATGCCGGGCTGAGTGAAACGGGAAAATTGTTGCGTCTTTTCTGACATTCAAATGGTCCTGGATCGCTGGACCGAAGTCTCTGCCCTTGTTACGGGCTTGTGTTCCGAACATTCCAATGCTGAAAAGCGGAAAAATAAACATCAAAAAAGATTTTCAGATGCGCAAACAAAGCAAAAGCACAGCACTGCGTTGCAAACAACACTGGCTGACAAGGCACACAATGTGCACGCACAGGCCGCCAGTCTCAAGTTTGAACATAATCCGTTGACTGTTAATGTTGCAAAAGGGTGCGAGGCGGTTGTTCAAATTCTGTATTCGCGTCGTGTACATCCTCTGGCTGATCCTCGGCAGTGTTTACGTGCGTGTGCGCTTGGCTGCAACATCTTGATGGTGGTGGTGTCTTGGGTACATACCTATGTACATACTGTATACATGTGCATGCAATTGCTGTTGATGGCTTCACGGCTTCCCACTTGTTCAGATAGCATTGTACTTTGCACCATCGCACGCAGATGGAGCAGCGGATTCCATTGATACATACTTTTCATACCATCGCACGTTTCTACCTCCCACTATAAGCTTAAAAGGGTGTGTCTAACGTCTCCTAACCCCATGCTTTTTTGGGTGGAATTGAAAGATGCCCCCGAAAGGCCGCCGTGTGCAAAAAACCGCGTCTTCTAACTCGCTAAATCGCGAAATCTTGAGGGTTACTTTTCGAATAAAATCAATTTCCGGACACAAAACTCCAGGCGCTTTTGAGTGCGCGCTACTCACGTTTGGCGTTTTTCTGCTGAAACATTGCGTGTTTAAGCGCGGCTCAGCCGCCTACACAATGCACGTAAACGCTCAACACACACCGCTCTGGCTGCTGGCTTGACTGTGGACACAATGAATGTTTCATTTAACACATAGAAGCTGGTTTGTGTGTGTTTCGCTTCGTAGCTCTTTTCCGTCTTCTCAGTCTGAATTTTGTGTCCGGAAATTGATTTTATTCGAAAAGTAACCCTCAAGATTTCGCGATTTAGCGAGTTAGAAGACGCGGTTTTTTGCACACGGCGGCCTTTCGGGGGCATCTTTCAATTCCACCCAAAAAAACATGGGGTTAGGAGACGTTAGACACACCCTTTAATCTCCGCAACTTTGCAAAAAGTCACTTTCAGTAAAGTAGGTAATAAACGAGCTGTGAACACAAATATGCAAGTTTTTATTTATTTCGTGTTTCGCGCCAACTTCGTGGTTCTTTCTGCAATGGGTTATTAGGTATCTGGAAGCTGAAGTCATGCGGAGATTTTGATAGCTTCATGGCTTGCTTATGGTGATTGATAAGGAGGAAACTTCAAATATTCCTTAACTATGGACGCGAGGAAGTGTCGCAGCACGAGGAAAATGTACGCAAGGAAAAGTCACACGCGATGAGAATGTTCACGCAAGGAACTTTCTCACGCGAGGAAATGACACATAATCCTTATTGTAAGGTTTAGTGGCCAATAAAGTGGCTGACCCAGTGTTTTGGTGTTGCGCGCGCGACTTTCGACTTTTTGCGCGCGCGCACCCCAAAGTAGGGCACACATGCGCACGGATGCGCTTTTAGTGCCGAAAATAGGCCCACTTGTATGCGCATGCAAAGTGTACCAGATTGCGGGAGCAGCGGGGACACACGTCAAAAGCGAGCGGGTCGACCACGCAATAGCGGTTGGTGTTGTTTTGGCGGCTAATTTAGTCGCGCACTGTTGGTGGGACACCGAAAGCTGTGACAAGAATAAGAAATCTCGTGGAAGCTCTTCAGACCATTGGCTCAGTAAAACTTTGTTTGGTATCGGTATAAACAGCCATAACATTTCTGGTCAGATGGTGCTCCAGGTCATCGTCAGTGCAAATGCCTCCAGTATGGTTCCACAGACAAAATTCGGCGCAGAAGCACTTTGCAGTAATGGGCCACTATATTTCTTTTGTTGTTGTTGCGTTGTGCTTGCCTGTCGCACAAAGTTTAGCGCCGCGCGCGCCGCGCATGAACAGTGCGCGCACATAGGCAAACTGCCTTTATCTCTCCCCCAAACACTGTTCCACGGAAATGGTGGGCCAAAAAGTGCACATGCATGCATTGGTATTTGCGCCTTGTGCTGTAGGTAGAATAGTGAGCTTGGAATATTTGTGCCGAGCGTATAAACGAAGGTGCGTTACCGAAAAAGCTCATACACATATTGGCACTGCACAAATATTGAAAAAAAATGCTTACAATACGCACGCCGAAAGCACGCGCCGCGCATTTACTTTGCATTTTGGGACATTTTGACGTTGTCCTAACGTACCATCTACAAATGGTGGACCAAAAAGTATAGGTTCAGGGCGAGTTATGTATAGGATAGGATGACATGACCAAAAACTGCCGCTGCGTGCGTGTTTCCCTCTGTGTGATATGACAGATAGACCCCTCAAGGGCCGGAGGGGGTGACCTATGTAGTCAAGATTTGCAAAAAAATCATAAACAGCAAATAGACTAAAAATCAGAGATCCTAGAAAACATGATTTCGTCGACGTGATTGATCAATTTTTCCTTCCATGCAATTCCTGTGCCGATTTCTGGATTTATATATATTTTTGGCCGGAAATCAAAAACAAAAGATGCGTTGAACGCGGACGTTGGGCAGCTATTAGTTTTATCATCACGATTGATTTTCGCGACCATTTTAAGCAAGTTACATTTTGACCACTGGTAACTGCTGCAGTGCCCGTCAGTGGATTATGTTTGTTGATGGCTAAAATACATAGTACGATGGACAACAGCAACAATGATGATGACTAGTCCCCGCTGTGGTCCGGTGTCTTTGCCTTGATTTTGGTTACGTGACTTTGTGTTAAGAATATTGGAAGTAGTTGAATATTTGTGCAATCACTGTACATTTAGACGATATTAGACTTGATGACCAGTCCGGTATTTTAAACTTGGTTACATATCAGATCCATCTATAAGTCACACGATGGTTGTTAAATATCAAGAATATCGTTAAGTCACGTGATCAAGACAGACTCGATCCGATCTACCTCACCCTTGATACGGGCTTATGTATGTATGTATGTTTCTGTTACCATATCCCAACATGGTGTTTCTCACACTGTTATCCCGCTGTGTATAAAGTATGATAATTTCTGGGATGGAGTCAGCAACAGGCTATTGAAACTTTGAGCAAAGAATGTTGGGAATGTTTGGTATGCGTATGGAGAAAATGTAGCCTGCCTAATTCTGATGTCGTGGACGCAAGTCGCAGATAATTGCAGTCGACTGCGATGACTACATTACAATAGGCCGAAAATATATGTGGTCAGACTGTTATTGGCGGAACATGACAGGCCAATTCTCGGAGCGCGCTGTCAGAAAGCGTTTTTTGGTATGCAGATTTCTAGTCGGGATAATTTTCAAGCTGAAACAAAACACAACAGGAAAACAAAAAAAACCAATTTGACTTACCGATGCCAGCCACGTCATCGTGAATATGTCGTTTGCGGTGTCGTTTGCAAAAAAATAAACTCACAAATAGCGTTATTAGCAATTTTTTAACCAATTCACGTCATTCTCGGCGAATAATCTGGAAACGGAAATCATTAATTATTTTTGGCAATAAAATAGCATAATTGAGATATCGGATAGGAGGGTATAAAGACGAGTACATGGCATGTTAAGCTACATAGTGAAGGTGTAACGTTCATCTTTGTAATTCCAAAATATCCATGTTGAGCTCTGATAAGCACTGCTTGGTAATAAGCTTCATATCCATTGCGCATCAGCAAGGTATGTGCCACAAACATATTCTAACGAGGCAAGGAGCAGTGCGCGCTAACGACACGTATGCAAGTAAGGTGTTTGATTGCACACATGAGACTCAATAGGTGGACAAGTTTTGCTCCAAGACAAACACGCGCACAGTTTTATTTGATGCATCAATGGCAAATCCAGAGATATGGGATGGGTGCTGAAAATGAGAAACACGAGATCTAAGCGCAACGCGAAATCTGAGATTGTATACTGTCTATTTTAGGTTTTTCTTTACTATCTTTCGATATCATGTCGTCAAATGAAGTCGTCGAACAAGTGATAATACATGAGCGCCAAAATAATATACATGTGATTTGGCGACCCAGATGTGACAACATAATTCGGCGACATTTACTATCAGCCGCATTAAACTGTCACACAATTGTAAAGAAATCATCTTTGATCCATTTCCACACACCAAAACGCGTTGCTTGACCACAGGTGGACAGCAGAAAAGCAGCGGTGGCAACCGAAACGTGTTTCGTTGTTGGCAGTGATCGAACAGCCTCAACCCCAATTCCCTCAAATTGCCCGAAACTGATATGTACATTCTGCTCTCAGCGACGGTATGTACATAATAATATTGAAAAAAGCAAATTGTGCAAGATTAGCCCAGCTCCACCGAGCGACACTACATTATGTGGTTCTGCACGACATAAGCGCGCATGTTACTAAGCTATACATACACTATGCTTTACATTTTCATACGCATCGAACAAACGGATATTATCTCGATCCAAGCCAAATCATCATAATAACGCACGTGCTCATGTTACAAACGCAAACGCAAGTCCGTACACATTTTTTGCCATCAAGAGGACAATGGGATTTCAAGTGCGCACTGAATAAAACGAAAGAAAAAGGTGCGTCTGTATGGCTCGCGTTATGATGCCTTGTTCTTCTCGTGTATCGAGACACGCATGCTTACATACGTGTACTGTATATGTGTACTATTATCGGCCTACATGAGTTGTTATGCCACAAAGTATGTACAGGGCATGACATGAAAAGCAAACGGGATTAGCCCAGAGCACCAGCCGGGCACTACGAGAGCGACGCGCATATGAATGAAGGCTCTTTTTCTCACAGCATCTCTCTCTCCTCTGCCTATGATGCTCTTGTATCCATGTATAAGTTAGTGCACATGAACCGTGGCCCATCCTACACAGATGGGTAGTATAGGTTTTGTATGTGGTTATATTCCTTGATACAGTATACATGCGCGTATGCCCAGGATGTGCAATAGAACTCACGTGCGAGTGAAAGAATAAGAGAGTTTGCAATGGCTTATACGTAGTGCTCCTTGGGCACGTGTTATAGCGTTGAAGCTTTACCCACGTTGCTGCGCGCTTAGTGCGTGCCCCCTGCGCTTGGGTGGCAGTATGGCACTATAAGGCACTGTGTTCACAAAACCGGGGCTACAAGGCAACTATCCACACACACTGTATACGCACGGAATTTCGCTTTCTGATCACAGAGAATTGTTCTTTGGTGGTACTACGCGTTCAAACGAGGATGAAAATTCTTTCATTCTAAATTCAAATTTTACCAAGAATGTTGCGAATGTCAGGTTGTCGGGTTACGGTGCGATTTGCGTGACATATCTCATGTCCTGGTGAAACATCATGAAGCGCCAAACTGCGACTATGATACGTTAGTGGCCACGGCCGGCAGTAGCTTGGGTGTCGAAAGATCGATGTACCAAAAAACACACACTCACGAAAGTCGGTCTAGGAAAAGTTCTTGGGATTAGAGTGGCACTAAAAAAATCAAAGCGAACTACGATCTCTGTGTGTGACAATGCGAGCCAGTGCCTTGGCCTGTGTAAATCCAAGCCTAACTTTCACCCTAAGCATGAAACAGTCATATTATACCTAGGTTCCAAGTCAAACAAACTTTGAGACCCAAGAATGGGTAAAAATATAGTAGCTGGTCGCGAGATGTGCCTTTTGATAGAAATCTAGCTGGCCTGGACTCTAAAAAAGCAGTACATTACGCACGCAAGCAGCGATAGATGGATTGAGATAATGTACACTTCATGCACGCGCCCACGCGCGCCATGATAAAAAGATGTGCGCGTTTGATCACAGATAATTTTTGGGACCCACGACAAATTTTCATTGATGCCCCTGAATGTAAAGGGAGGAATACATGGCCCCGAAGAATCACGGACAGATGCGAACGCGGGGGCACGCTTGTATGCATACCCTTCAATTGTGCACGGGAGCGTTTATCACCCGACCAATATATACATAGCTAAATGGCTTATCAGCGCACCAACCTCTGTGCTACCAACATATACAAGCCTGGGCATGCAGACAGTGCACGTGTGCAACTCAATTGTTATTCCGGGTCCCGCTAATGTTCGCCTCGCACGAATACAAAGTTTCACATCATTCGGGGACCCAAAAAACCAACAGCGAGAAATGAACAATGAGCGGCACACCGTAAAAGTCTAGCTAAACGTGGAAAGAGAAACATTTTCGGGCAGTTTTCGTCACTTCCAGGCAGAGTCGGGCATTCGCCGTCCCGAGCCAAGGGGTGTGACGGATGGTCCGGCTAATACAGGTTGACGGGCCTACTTTGGTGGGTCACCGCACAACATGAAAAATGGCGGGGCTCAACTTGCCACTTGTTGGGCCCACGAAATGTCAGACCGGTGCTTTTCCATGATCCCAAGAAACAAAAACCCTTGAAAATGGGCCCCCAGCGATTCGGATGCGTGCATTAGTATGACGAGCTGACAAGGGATGGACATAGAGGGACCTCTTCGCTTCTCCGTGTACATTTTGGTTTCGCGCGCAGTCAAAACAACAGACTTTGCTCTGCATGCGCTTGGGAGCCACAAAACGATCACATCAAGGCTCTTTTGGACGCACATAAAATTTTGTTACTTACAAGATCTACTCGCAGGCGAGCTGTGCCTGAGTTTCCAGGGGAATGTGCAAAACTATCGCACTAACAGGCCAGAACTAATGCGTTTTCCAACCCACAACCTTGATCCCAAAGCAGGACCACAACACAACAGAGCGGCCAAAGCCAAAAGCAGCAGTAGCTGCTATAGTTTATCGACTAATTTGTTTCGTCAAACTCACATACCATTGAGAGTGATGACTGACTTTGTTATGAATGGGGCTGTAAGCGAACAATACAAACATCGGCCCCGGTTGAGTGGGTGGCTGGATCGGTGGGGCTGGTGCCAGAAAAGATATCCACATGGTCCCGTTAGCGTGTTATTCAAGCTACTGTCGTGAAAATTTGCAGAAAGGGCCCGAAAAATTTTTGTTGGAAAAATGTACTTTATGGTCCATTAGCCGGGGAACACTATTTGACTACATAGTGAAGAACAACAAAGAATATAGAACATTAGGGTGAAATTTTCAAAATGTGTTGCAAAGACCTTGGGCTCATAAAGAACCAGCACTGTGTATGCGTATGTGATGCTAATTTTAAAGCCTGTCCGGAATACTTATTGTATGTTGTGAGTGATCCTTTTGTTTCAGCGCTGTTGTAAACGAGGGTCGCATCACGCCCACGGTCACAATTGTCTATGGGGTGTCCAGTCAAAATTATGCATTGCCGTTATTCAGAGACTGTAACATTTAGCACACCATTGGGTTTGAACTACTTATTCGATTCTGGGTGTTGTGCGTTTTCGGTCAATCAAGTTCTAACTTTTGCTTTCTGACAGTGTATGTACCCGACATCAATCCAAACCAATAGACAGTTGAAGCGGAAACACCAAAGGCAATGAAAACTTTGTCATTGCCTTTGTAATTGTAATTGTCAACTTCAACAAGAATAACGACAATGTACAATAATGAAGCATTTTGGATTCTGCTACTAATCTGCTGGTCAGGCCAGACATAAAAAAAACAAAAAAACGTCTAATAATCCACAGTGTTCTAAATGTGAGCTTACCGCAGGCATAAGTGCAAAGCGGCCGCCTTGATTTCCTTCAGTCGCATGTGAAAGCGATATTTTTGAAAAGCGGTGGCTGCGTTCATAATGGTGCGCAACGTTTGTATACAAATGCGTAGGTATTCAAGCCATGATTAGGCAATACCTGTCTACGCTGATGGTGGTCTCCAGACAGGCACAAGGATGGTGGTCGGAAATCCACAGTAAGTTAATGTGTTGCTGAGCTTGCTTGGATCGCCAGAACACAGTTCTTTGGTCATGTTTTCCATAAGAAAGCGGGCACAATACCAGTTCTTGTAACATCAGCCAGCTGTGTAGCTTAACGGCGCATGTGCATGAAAAAGTGGGAGCTTTTCTGGCCGCGCTGTTTCAGAGCGTTTTTTATTCAGTCCAAGTATATAGTTTGGTGACGCTCTGTTTGAAACAGCCCAACTTTACTGGGCACAAAGTTGCTGAAAGGGATACACCAGGAAAACTTGGGGAGAAGTTTGTTTTTGCGATGAAATGGAAGTGTGACACGAAAGCTTGTTCAACTGTACACGTATGTACCAGCATTTTTCTGTAAGGAGGGATGGATCATTTGTAGTTTCGGTGCGACGGCTATGGTTACAGTGACTGAGAACAAATGATCAAAAACCAGGAGTCGGGATAAAAAACCCTGGATTCCTGGTTTGTGGTCTGAAACTTACCGTAACCGCAACCACCTTAGATCCCTCAAGCGCTACAAGCGTGATTACGTGCCATCTGAAAGTGAAAAAGTGGAAAAAACACGCGGAAATTAACGGCCCGATCGGACGGAGCGCGCCTGCTTTTTGCATCCAGCACCACAGCCACTAATTTCCGCGCATAACAAATGTGCGCACAAATGCACCTTTTCTGCGTGTGCGCCCCACTAATTGTGCCACGCGTGGGTGCCTGCCTGTTCTGGGTTGATGCCCTAATGAGCCGTAGTTAGCGCCACGGCGCTAATGGGTCGATCAGCCGGTGAAAAACAGGAAGAGGAAATTCAAATGTTTATATTGAAGTGTTCCCGCCCTGGTGATGACGCAGCAGTGAGTTTTGCCCGCTTCGGCCTGTTTTCACATAGACGGGCGAGGTGCCAGGCCTCGTCGGTGCGAACACCTGACCAACTGACCTCCAAAAAGCACCACCAGCAGACTTTGTAGCTCGTATAAAACATCACTTGCTGAAAAAGTGTATAAAACATTACAAAAGTGTATGCCAGCAATAAACCGCTTTGCATGCCTACTTTTTCTGTGTTGGTTTTTTCATCGCTTCTTTTCACCGCGTGTGGTTCCCCGTGAAAATGCGTGTATTCCATGCGCGACACGCGCGACATTTTTTTTGACATTGCAGTGTTTGAGAGTGAAACTCCTGCGATTTGGGGGTCCTTTTTCCTTCTCGTGACTTCTCGGAGGCGGTACGATATCTCTTGGGCAGCTGAAGGGTGCCTGTTCCCGGGAGGGTACCCGTCTCTCCTACACCGCTGATGTTTCATGCCCGTGCCCAAGATTCAACAACGTCATCGGTAGGGCAGCAGATGACCAACACATCTGTTGAATTTCGCAACGTTCAATGGGCAACAGTATTGGTGCTGGGTGCAAGAGATAGTCGTTCTCAAAGAAAAGGACGCAACACCATTCTACCAGAGCGATTCTTTAGGTAAAATTTCAAGAAGAATTGCCTGCCACAACGCCGAATGCGCCCAGATTGGAGGCTATGTAGCCTGCAGTTAAATAGGAAACGTGCAAATATTGTGATTTAGAAATAAAAATTTTATCTGTATGCGTTCATTTTATTGATGAAAATTCCATACAATTTGAAGCACTTCCCATGCTATGATAATTATGGTGGCCGATGTACTGTATAAGTCAAATTCCCTTGGTCGTTTTACCGCTTGTCAATTTTTATTGGAAATACCTACGTAATTCTCGCTTCCAAACTTTTCGGGTCATGTTACAATGACGTGTACGGTCGGAAACAATGGTGGCGCGCGATCACCAAAAAACACAATGCTTCGTCTACAATTTCACAAATTTCGTATATTTGGCCCAATGCCACGATTCTTGCCGTTGACCTGTCAATTACCACTCCCAACGGCGGTACCTAGATGAAGGGGAGACAGGAATCTCAGAAATTTTGCTTTTATGTATCGTTGTTGTTAAACAACTCTTTCCACATTTTTATGATACAGTGAAACATAACCATATGAAGATTGTCTAAGGTATTCGTGTATACCGATTTACGTATGTAAGTCAGAACACCATACCTTACACAATCATTACATCAAACCACGTCCACGACTGTGCAAATATAACTATTCCTATCGCCATAACGAATTTCGAGTTCCGTGTTCCACGCAGTCAGCGAAGACTGTCCCCAATCGCGCTGTTAGTACAGCGATCGTTTTAACGAATGATCCGTTAAAAAACCAAATAAGCTGTCCCGAACTCCCTATTCGCTATAATACATAATTACGTAATACTGTATGGCTAAAGAAAGAGCGTTGAGCACAGAGAGTAACCGATGTCGGTTGTCGATTTCAGTTGGCGGCGTTGGTGTAATGTCCGGTCCGGTGTCGATGTGCGGGAAGATGCCACCGCAATTGATCGGACGCAGTTTTGTCAGCTCTGTGCACTGTTGACCGTTGGGTTGGCCGATCACGTGACGCGTGCGAGTCTCCTTGTCTAAACATTGAAATTCAGGAACAGGACTTCCAAAAAATAAACAGGGGGGGGTGGGCTTACAGGTTTTTTGCTCATTTGACAGCAATAAAGCCTCCTGTCCTCAAGCAGCTATGTAGTGATCATAAAAAACCGTCACTCACAACGTGGTCGCTCGTGCGCGTGTCGCTGTATCTTTTTGCAACCGTAGCGGTTCCACGGGGTCCATTGCGAGTAGGAGCACTCAGCTACCGCATATGTATGGTCATCAATGTGTCTAAAGTGGACATGAAACATTACATTAGGAATAACAGCAATCTTTTTCCGACGCTCAAGGAGTTATTTTCTTCATGATCCTGGCAGAAGCGCATGAAAGATGTCTCACTCTCACGTGCCAGTGAGGTGAATGAACCTTCCTGTGAGCGCATTATCCTATCCTGGTACCACATCGGATTAAGCTTTCCGAGTTCCATTTTTGTGCTTGTCGGTTGCCCAATTTTATGAACAATATACATTACTGCGGAAGCAAGCTTACTGTTTGTATTTCCATTTTCCAATCAAATTCAACGTTTTGTCGCTGCTGTTCGCCGCATTTTCATATTGTTTCAAGGTTACTTCGTTCGCCCAAAACTCTCCGCCTGCAAAATCAGGACACACTATTTGGTCACGTGACCCTCGTAAAGTGCTTAAGGTGGTCACGCCTTATTTGAGCTCATCTCACTGATTTTTTTTCAAAATTGGCATTCGAGGGTTTGTTTGAGTGCTGAATCAGAAATTTAGGTTCGTTTTTGCATATCGCCTCAACGAGAACGTCATCAGAGCCATTTTAAACTTTTAAAGAGTCGGCTCATAGGCGCGGACATGCAAAAACTAATCCGAAAATTTTGACTCAAAATCTTGACCAAACTCGCTGAGATTACCTGGGCACTTCAGAAACGTCACGTGACCCCATGGGCACCGGATACGCCACATTTGAACAGAAAATCAGATTTCAATTCAAAAGCGAGCTAACCGCAAAAGATGCTCTAGGATTTTTTAAAGTGTAATTCCTTGACAAAGCCCAGTTCGTCGTCGCACATGTTTTCTTCGATTTCCAGTCTCGTAGTGGGATTACCAGCAAGCGGATAGCCCCTGCGCATGTATGGGGAAAACCAGTTCTCACCCCCAAAGTGTTTACACATGTACATGTCGTAAACTGATGACAGTAAGAGCAGTATCCAATTCGGCGATCGAATATGATCGGAC
This sequence comes from Rhynchonema sp. JSB1_4, assembly GCA_030248065.1. Classification (NCBI taxonomy): domain Eukaryota; kingdom Metazoa; phylum Nematoda; class Chromadorea; order Monhysterida; family Xyalidae; genus Rhynchonema; species Rhynchonema sp. JSB1_4. Next base: position 13,318 of record JASAMV010008549.1, read on the forward strand.
GTGCATTGGTCACGTGCGATTTTTGCGTAAACAGTATAAGGAAACGTTTTGATGCCACTATGGCCCAAATTCTCGAAAGCGCAACCGCCCTCGCCCAAGGTTGCGGGAAACGTGTTGAACAAACGTTATGTTCGTGTATAGACGCAAACAATTGAGGTCAGCCAGCTGGAAGTTGTCATCAATCATCGTTTCTGGGAGCTGTTGCGCTTTCGTGAATTTGGGCCAATGTAATTTTGATCAGCGTAAATGTTTCTGTTCCCAGACTTAAAATGAATAGCTCCAAGCTTCAACTTTAAACATCAGTGACTGAAGTAAATTACTTGCACAATGTACTGACTGCAGTAGTGTTGGTCTGTTTCGCCCTGCTTTCGCAGACAGACCGAGGCGCCAGGGCCCGTCAATAATCGAATCGACCGAAGCACGTCCGATACAACCTTGATGTCGACAAACACTAACCCCGTATACTCCACACCATCGTCCATGTCAGCGACCTTCCAGATTCTTTTTGTGATCTCCTTCTTTGTGCCTCGTATAGTGACGTAGATGCCGCAATCCGTCGTATGCCGTACGCGCATGAATAACTCAAACCCTGATTTTAACTAATTTTGATGATCAAATTGGATCGGAGCTGTATGTGTACGACTATATGTAGGTATGATCACACATAGCATGTATTAGGTCTTTCGATGTGATAATATTTAATTGTGTTGCAATCTGTGCTATATTCGACAAGCGCAAAGCTGTGCATCAGATGTTCAGGATTGTAACCCGTAATTCCGGTTTCTCTCAGTGAGTTATAAACATAAAGTGTCTTTTCAACAAAAAAATCAGAGAAACCAATCGAATGCTCGTCAACACATGGAGCTGGAACGATTGGACGCAGAAACAGGCCGCATGTTTACTTACTGACTTTACACGACCGCGTTCGACGTCGTCGCGGTTGTCCGCGCGTTGTCAGAACGTTGGGCAGCGAGAGACATTTGGCTTTCTGACTTGTACACATCTGCAACATTGATCGGTATAGTTACATTTTTGCAAGATGCAACGGCAATAGACCAACAATGCTAATGAATGGACGGGAATCTCAATGGTCATCAGCGATATCAACCTTGGTCATCGGATGTGATCGGATGTGACTTGCGTTGGGGGCGCGTAAGTCTTCCGCGCCCATTAACGATACAAATTTTATTCAGCTTATTTAGTTATTCATTTTATGTCGGGGAACATCGTGTACGCTTGACGAAGCCCGTTGTAAATTTATAAACTAAATCACTAGAGAGGCAGATCGCGTCCGATCAGATCCGACCATCAAGTTTGATATCGCTCTATGTCTAATTATATGCACCACGAAAAATGTATGCAGGATCCACCAACAGTGACTATTATTAAATACCAGTTTACCATGGGGCCCTCGGGGAGGGGGGCTCCACAAATTAGCAATTAGCTGATAAAACGTAATAGGTAACTGATCAGTATTAGCATTGTACCTGGACTAGTGCCGGTCGATTCGCTGCCTCGAATGCATCCTTTCGATGTTTCAGGTGTGTCGCAATGTATCTCACTTTGGTTTTTCGTGCTTTGCGAGGTGCCTTTTCTAAGGAATCGTGATTCGAGCATGTTCTCGATCTCCCACGCAACGTTCTCATCGCTCCACGACATGCGCGTGTCGTACCAGGTTCTCTTGAATGCTGAAAAACGTGTGTGTTGAAGACTGCGTGCTTGTCAAATCCTTAATTTATTTGTGCTGAAATGTTTCATTTGTCCTGGATCTGTGGTATAAGTGAACGCGCGCAATGATTGAGCTCCAAGCTTCGAGATCTCTTGGAAAAGTATTTAGGATTGGTTGAAGCGAATTGTCAAGAACTTTTAAAATGCAACCGAAAAATAGGTGGAATGTTGTCGGGACTTCACCATCATGCATACATATAAGGCGCACGGCTTACGGCTTAACAACCTATACAGTTCAGTTGAACGAACTCTGCATTTCAAGTGAAACGTCCTTCAATCTTTTCCATCATTTTGAACAAGTTCCAAAAATGCGCGATCACTCCATTGTCATTCCATCGTCCGTCTGTCCATTGGCCAAACAGGTAGGACGTCTAGGAAATTGAATAGCACAAAAATTGTGAAATTCTAGTCGAATGCAATCCCATTCTCACCTTGCTATCATTGTAGCCACCGAAGTCGATGAGCTTTACCTGCAAAATGCGCATACTTTAGCTAAAGTGGAACAATTTCTGCCTTTTTGAGCACACCCCTTGGCAAATAGGTTTGGTAAACAAAAGGAATAAAACAGGCGAACAAGGTAGAAATGGAAATCCAGCATAGATTCGACCGTCAGTCCCGGTGAAAGAGCAATTCAACAGAGTTACATTTTGCTTAAAGACCGTTGAAAACAATGCAGAAAGGTGATCTTGGTCAAATTGGCCCTGTTCAGTTATCGGTACCAATAGGCGGGCCCCACCGATCCATCCACAGCGCTGAGCATAACGTTCGACATATGCAGATCGCCATGTAATAACCCAAGCTGAAAGCAGCAGTATTTTCATGATTAGCGCATTCCCGCTGCAAGGAACCGGCTCGTGTTAACGGGGGCGATAAAAAAACCCAATGCGGGAGAACTTGGCACTTGTAGAACGGCAGAAAAGTGGTGAAATGGTGAGAATATGCAGGATCCGAGCGCATACACCCACCTGTGAAGTTGTTTAGACCCTTCAATTAGGAGCGAATGATTAAGCAGGATTAATGTCTTCCGTGATGGCGATTGGCGGGTCTTCCTGCATGGCCAACAATGTGATGCCAGGTATGTGTTCGAAGACGTACCAAAGCTCATGGTCGACGTACCCGGCCGCCTGCTGACCGTCACGAAGAAACTCTGCTCAATATTATTCATTTTCATATGATTTGAAGCTGCTGTGAATTGGCAGTATTATCGGTCCACGGGATAGGGGTATACGACTAATGGTGGAAAAACTTGGATAAACTATTCTGTCGGTTAAGGGACAGGTTTGTGGCAATCACAACGAGTCAAAATCCTACGTTACAGAAATAATTTTTTCCTGCCTCGCTCACACTCGATATGCGTAAATGTTCCGTTTTAAAAGTAACATAATTTTGCGCCCTTGAGCTGTTTCTTATGACGTGGGTACTAGTTTGAATGTAGCTTCTATCAGCACTAAGTTTTTCCGTATCGATATGACAGGTGATTGAATGGTCCTACACAAATTACTTTATCTCTCAATTTACTACAATTACTTTATCACCTCAATTTAGTGGTCAAGTTTTCCGCTTTTCCAGCGCCAACTGGACAGCCTTCATCGTGGTACTCGCGCACATACTCTCGCAGGAAGATGATCCCTAGTCGTCTCCTCCACTCTTTCGCCCGTCGCCACATCTCGTTTCATACACCGATGAGCGCATTCTGTTTACGACAACTTGATCAATTTTTGGCACCGAAAAATCTTTCCATCCCTGAACTTGACGAGGTTAGCAATTTGACAGATAGCCAGCAATTTTGGCTGCTCCTTTATAGATCGAACTTGGAAGTCGATTTCAATTCGCCCCTTCATCAAGATGTTTGATTTTTTTGTACTTTTGCCTCGGTTCACCAACACCATACAACGAGCGATGGAATTACTTGCCATTGCCTGATAACTTGAGTGGTAAATGTTTCCAGTGAGTTTTCGCTTTCTAACATGGTGCGACAGCCACATGGTAAATACTATATAGAATTTGTATCTGGTCAAAACTTTGTTTGGGCAATGCTACAGCCCGACGGGTTGGGTTAAGCGACAATATAGACGAAAATTGGTATACACGAAAAAAACAAATTACACTTCTCGTCGATTTCGTCCTCTTCATCACTACTGTCTTGTTTGAAGGTTCCCCAGTCACCATCGTATAGTCTTTTGTGCTACAACGTGGCCTCTTGCTGACCATTTGCTCGATGATCCAAAATAGAGAACAGAGCGAAACACTACAAATGGCTGCATTATGTGCTATGTCTGTTCGGTTACGTTTGTTTGTTCTGTGCCGAACTTAAAAGAGGTTGTCTGCGTGTTCTTGGCTATTGTTATTTTGTGCGCAAGAGTTGACTTCCTTTCGCACATGCATCTCATTCTGCGTTGCGAATTTTTTCCCCACACAAACACTATTGAATACGTAAGCTATCTTGTGAATATGTCGCCAATAAGTAATCCAGTTCTTCTTTGTTTTGCTGTTGCCTAATTCCGTGCTATCTGACGTATAGACCCTATGGATAGCACAATAATGATGTCGATCATCGGATCGTCTACACACGCACAACTACCGTAAACGTTGTAGAGATATGTCGTCTATTGTTGTGTTCTGTGTTTTCTTGTTCAGTGTTTTCTGTCGACTATCAATCACCATCCGGATAAAACGGAAATATCAAATTCAGTGCGCTGCTAATTTATTCTTTCAAACATAATTCAGAAGCTTTCGTTTGTAAAATATTCACAGCATTATTTATGTTGGGTTTAAACTTGGTTACTTACCGAGGAAATATACAAAATCCCACTCGCTTCTGATTATCAAGTGGACAGGATATTAGCAATACAGTTCTCGAATAAAGATGAGATGCATGTGGCGAGGAGTCAACTCTTCATCAAATGCACCAATAGCCAAGTCACGAGACAATCCTCTTTTCAAGTTCGGCACAGTCGAATCAAACAAACGTAACCGAACAGACATAGCACATAATGCAGCCATTTTGTAGTGGTTGTGCGCTGCTGTTGCTCGGTCATTTGTGGGGATCATCGAGCAAATGGTCAGCAAGAGGCCACGTTGTGGCACGCACATAAAGATCCATACGATGGTGACTGGTGGTGGGAACCGGTGTTCAAACAAGACAGTAGTGATGAAGAGGACGAAATCGACGAGGAAGTGGGTAATTTGTTGTTGTTGTCGTGTGATTACCAATTTTGCGTCTCTATATTGTCGCTTAACGCAAGCCGTCGGGCTGTCGCATGGCCCAAACACAGTTTGGACCAGATACAAATTCTATATAGTATTGACCATGTGGCTGTCGCACCATGTTAGAAAGCGAAAACTCACTGGAAACATTTACCACTCAAGTTATCAGGCAATGGCAAGAATTCGATCGCTCGTCGATGGTGTTGGTGAACCGAGGCAAAAGTACAAAAAAATCAAACATCTTGATGAAGGGTGCGTAATTGAAATTCGACTTCCAAGTTCGATCTATAAAGGCAGCAGCCAAAATTGCTGGCTATCTGTCAATTGCTAACCTCGTCTGAAGTTCAGGGATCGGAAAGATTTTTGGGTTGCCAAAAATTGATCAAGTCTGTTCGTCAAACCAGAATGCGCTCATCGGTGTATGAGAACGAGATTGTGGCGACGGGCGAAAGAGTGGCAGTGAAAGAGATCGATCTCGAGGGATCATTCTTCCTGCGAGAGTATGTGCGCGAGTTGACCACGATGAAGGCTGTCCAGTTGGCGCTTGGAAAAGCGGAAAACTTGATCCACTACATTGAGGTGATAAAGTAATTTGTAGTAAATTGAGAGATAAAGTAATTTGTGTGAGGACCACTTCAATCACCTGTCATATCGATGACGGCAAAACAACTTAGTGCTGATAGAAGCTACATTCAAACTAGTACCCACGTCATAAGAAACAGCTCAAGGGCGCAAAATTATGTTACTTTTAAAACGGAACATTTACGCATATCGAGTGTGAGCGAGGCAGGAAAAAATTATTTCTTGTAACGCAGGATTTTGACTCGTTGTGATTGCCACAAACCTGTCCCTTAACCGACAGCAATACGTTTATCCAAGTTTTTCCACGATTAGTCGTATACCCCTATCCGTGGACCGTATAATACTGCCAATTCACAGCAGCTTCAAATCATATGAAAATGAATAATATTGAGCAGAGTTTCTTCGTGACGGTCGAGCAGGCGGCCGGGTACGTCGACCATGAGCTTTGGTACGTCTTCGAACACATACCTGGCATCACATTGTTGGCCATGCAGGAAGACCCGCCAATCGCCATCACGGAAGACATCATCGCTTATATCATTCGCTCCGAATTGAAGGGTCTTAAACAACTTCACAGGTGGGTGTATGCGCTCGGATCCTGCATATTCTCACCATTTCACCACTTTTCTGCCGTTCTACAAGTGCCAAGTTCTCCCGCATTGGGTTTTTTTATCGCCCCCGTTAACACGAGCCGGTTCCTTGCAGCGGGAATGCGCTAATCATGAAAATACTGCTGCTTTCAGCTTGGGTTATTTACATGGCGATCTGCATATGTCGAACGTTATGCTCAGCGCTGTGGATGGATCGGTGGGGCCCGCCTATTGGTACCGATAACTGAACAGGGCCAATTTGACCAAGATCACCTTTCTGCATTGTTTTCAACGGTCTTTACGCAAAATGTAACTCTGTTGAATTGCTCTTTCACCGGGACTGACGGTCGAATCTTATGCTGGATTTCCATTTCTACCTTGTTCGCCTGTTTTATTCCTTTGTTTTACAAACCTATTGCCAAGGGGTGTGCTCAAAAAGGCGAAATTGTTCCACTTTAGCTAAAGTATGCGCATTTTGCAGGTAAAGCTCATCTGACTTCAGTGGCTACAATGATAGCAAGGTGAGAATGGGATTGCATTGGATCTTAGAATTTAACAATTTTTGTATTCGAATTTCCTAACGTCCGACCTGTTTGGCCAATGGACAGACGGACGATGAATGACAATGGAGTTATCGCGCATTTTTGGAACTTGTTCAAATGATGGGCAAAGATATCGAGGACGTTTTACTTGAAATGCAGAGTTGGTTCAACTGAACTGTATATGTTGTAAGCCTAAGCCGTACGCCTTATATGTATGCATGATGGTGAAGCCAACAACATTCCACCTATTTTTCGGTTCATTTTAAAAGTTCTTGATAATTCGCTTCATTCAATCCTAAATACTTTTAAGAAGATCTAGAAGCTTGGAGCTAATCATTGCGCGCGTTAACTTATACCACAGATCCAGGACAAATGAAACATTTCAGCACAGAATAGATTAAGGATTTGACAAGCACCATCTTTTTCAACACACGTTTTTCAGCATTCAAGAGAACCTGTGTACGACACGCGCATGTCTTGACAATGAGAACGTTGCTGGAATGAGACATTCTCGGATACGATTCCTTATAAAAGGCACCTCACAAAGCACAAAAAACCAAAGTAAAATACATTACACCTGAAACATCGAAAGGATGCATTCGAGGAAGCGAATAGACCGGCACTAGTCCAGGTACAATGCTTAATTCTAATTCGGTTTTCCCTATTACTTTTTATCAACTAATTGCTAATTTGTAGAGCCCCTTCCCGAGGCCCCGTGGTAAACTTGGTATTTATTAATAGTCACTATTTAAGTGGATCCTGCATACATTTTTCATAATACATAATTCAACATAAGCAATATCAAACTTAAATAGTAGATCTAATAGAGAACGCGGTGTGCCTCTATACGTGATTTCATTTATAAATTTACAAGGTCCGGGCTTTACATAAAGCATACACAATGTTCCCGACATAAAATGAATAACTAAATAAGCTGAATAAAATTTGTATCGTTAATGGGCACGGAAGAGACTTACGCGCCCAACATAAAGTCACATCCGAATCACATGCAATGACCAAGGTTGATATCGCTGATGACCATTGAGATTCCCGTCCCATTCATTAGCATTGTTGGTCTATTGCCATTTGCATCTTGCAAAGTGTAACTCTGGATCAATGTTGCAGATGTGTACAAGTAGGAAAGCCAATGTTCTCTCGCTGCCCAACGTTCTAGCAACGCGCGGACAACCGCAACAACGTGGAACGCGGTCGTGTAAAGTCAGTAAGTAAACATGCGGCCTGTTTCTGCGTCCAATGGTTTACCAGCTCCATGTGTTGACGGGCGTTGATTGGTTCTCTATTCATTTGTTAAAAAGAGCGCTTTATTTTATAACTCACTAAAGAAACCGGAATTACTGGTTACAATCCTGAACATCTGATGCCAAGCTTTCGCTTTGTCGAATATAGCACAGATTGCAACACTTTTGTTTTTTTTTTTTTTTTTTTTTTTTTTTTTTTTTTTTTTTTTTTTTTTTTTTTTTTTTTTTTTTTTTTTTTTTTTTTTTTATTTTTTTTTTTTTTTTTTTTTTTTTTTTTTTTTTTTTTTTTTTTTTTTTTTTTTTTTTTTTTTTTTTTTTTTTTTTTTTTTTTTTTTTTTTTTTTTTTTTTTTTTTTTTTTTTTTTTTTTTTTTTTGTTGTTTTTTTTTTTTTTTTTTTTTTTTTTTTTTTTTTTTTTTTTTTTTTTTTTTTTTTTTTTTTTTTTTTTGTTTTTTTTTTTTTTTTGTTTTTTGTTGTTTTTTTTTTTTTTTTTTCTTTTTTTTTTTTATTTTTAATTTTTTTTTTTTTTTGTTTTTTTTGTTTTTTTTTTTTTTTTTTTTTTTGTTTTTTTAATTTTTTTTTTTTTTTTTTTTTTTTTTTTTCGCTGATTCAAAATTACATTGGCCCAAATTCACGAAAGCGCAACAGCTCCCAGAAACGATGATTGATGACAACTTCCAGCTGGCTGACCTCAATTGTTTGCGTCTATAAAACATAACGTTTGTTCAACACGTTTCCCGCAACCTTGGGCGAGGGCGGTTCCTCTTTTCGAGAATTTGGGCCATAGTGGCATCAAACGTTTCCTTATACTGTTTACGCAAAAATCGCACGTGACCAATGCACGTCCGATCATATTCGATCGCCAAATTGGATACTGCTCTTACTGTCATCAGTTTACGACATGTACATGTGTAAACACTTTGGGGGTGAGAACTGGTTTTCCCCATACATGCGCAGGGGCTATCCGCTTGCTGGTAATCCCACTACGAGACTGGAAATCAGAAGAAAACATGTGCGACGACGAACTGGGCTTTGTCAAGGAATTACACTTAAAAAATCCTTCGAGCATCTTTTGCGGTTCGCTCGCTTTTGAATTGAAATCTGATTTTCTGTTCAAATGTGGCGTATCCGGTGCCCATGGGGTCACGTGACGTTTCTGAAGTGCCCAGGTAATCTCAGCGAGTTTGGTCAAGATTTTGAGTCAAAATTTTCGGATTAGTTTTTGCATGTCCGCGCTTATGAGCCGACTCTTTAAAAGTTTAAAATGGCTCTGATGACGTTCTCGTTGAGGCGATATGCAAAAACGAACCTAAATTTCTGATTCAGCACTCAAACAAACCCTCAAATGCCAATTTTGAAAAAAAAATCAGTGAGATGAGCTCAAATAAGGCGTGACCACCTTAAGCACTTTACGAGGGTCACGTGACCAAATAGTGTGTCCTGATTTTGCAGGCGGAGAGTTTGGGCGAACGAAGTAACCTTTGAAACAATATGAAAATGCGGCGAACGGCGGCGACAAAACGTTGAATTTGATTGGAAAATGGAAATACAAACAGTAAGCTTGCTTCCGCAGTAATGTATATTGTTCATAAAATTGGGCAACCGACAAGCACAAAAATGGAACTCGGAAAGCTTAATCCGATGTGGTACCAGGATAGGATAATGCGCTCACAGGAAGGTTCATTCACCTCACTGGCACGTGAGAGTGAGACATCTTTCATGCGCTTCTGCCAGGATCATGAAGAAAATAACTCCTTGAGCGTCGGAAAAAGATTGCTGTTATTCCTTACAATGTAATGTTTCATGTCCACTTTAGACACATTGATGACCATACATATGCGGTAGCTGAGTGCTCCTACTCGCAATGGACCCCGTGGAACCGCTACGGTTGCAAAAAGATACAGCGACACGCGCACGAGCGACCACGTTGTGAGTGACGGTTTTTTATGATCACTACATAGCTGCTTGAGGACAGGAGGCTTTATTGCTGTCAAATGAGCAAAAAACCTGTACGCCCACCCCCCCCCCCCTGTTTGATTTTTTGGAGTCCTGTTCCTGAATTTCAATGTTTAGACCAGGAGACTCGCACGCGTCACATGATCGGCCAACCCCCCGGTCAACAGTGCACAGAGCTGACAAAACTGCGTCCGATCAATTGCGGTGGCATCTTCCCGCATATCGACACCGGACCGGACATTACACCAACGCCGCCAACTGAAATCGACAACCGACATCGGTTACTCTCTGTGCTCAACGCTCTATCTTTAGCCATACAGTATTACGTAATTATGTATTATAGCGAATAGGGGTGGGGGACAGTATTTTTTTTTTTTAAACGTAATGCTTAACAAAAACAACTGTACTAATACCGCCAGCGCGGATGGGGTTAGCTGACTGTGTCTGACACGAACCCCGAAATTCGTTATGGCGATAGGAATAGTTATATTTGCACAGTCGTGGACGTGGTTTGATGTAATGATTGTGTAAGGTATGGTGTACTGACTTACATACGTAAATCGGTATACACGAATACCTTAGACAATCTTCATATGGTTATGTTTCACTGTATCATAAAAATGTGGAAAAAGTTGTTTAACAACAACGATACATAAAAGCAAAATTTCTGAGATTCCTGTCTCCCCTTCATCTAGGTACCGCCGTTGGGAGTGGTAATTGACAGGTCAACGGCAAGAATCGTGGCATTGGGCCAAATATACGAAATTTGTGAAATTGTAGACAAAGCATTGTGTTTTTTGGTGATCGCGCGCCACCATTGTTTCCGAACCGTACACGTCATTGTAACATGACCCGAAAAGTTTGGAAGCGAGAATTACGTAGGTATTTCCAATAAAAATTGACAAGCGGTAAAACGACCAAGGGAATTTGACTTATACAGTACCTCGGCCACCATAATTATCATAGCATGGGAAGTGCTTCAAATTGTATGGAATTTTCATCAATAAAATGAACGCATACAGATAAAATTTTTATTTCTAAATCACAATATTTGCACGTTTCCTATTTAACTGCAGGCTACATAGCCTCCAATCTGGGCGCATTCGGCGTTGTGGCAGGCAATTCTTCTTGAAATTTTACCTAAAGAATCGCTCTGGTAGAATGGTGTTGCGTCCTTTTCTTTGAGAACGACTATCTCTTGCACCCAGCACCAATACTGTTGCCCATTGAACGTTGCGAAATTCAACAGATGTGTTGGTCATCTGCTGCCCTACCGATGACGTTGTTGAATCTTGGGCACGGGCATGAAACATCAGCGGTGTAGGAGAGACGGGTACCCTCCCGGGAACAGGCACCCTTCAGCTGCCCAAGAGATATCGTACCGCCTCCGAGAAGTCACGAGAAGGAAAAAGGACCCCCAAATCGCAGGAGTTTCACTCTCAAACACTGCAATGTCAAAAAAAATGTCGCGCGTGTCGCGCATGGAATACACGCATTTTCACGGGGAACCACACGCGGTGAAAAGAAGCGATGAAAAAACCAACACAGAAAAAGTAGGCATGCAAAGCGGTTTATTGCTGGCATACACTTTTGTAATGTTTTATACACTTTTTCAGCAAGTGATGTTTTATACGAGCTACAAAGTCTGCTGGTGGTGCTTTTTGGAGGTCAGTTGGTCAGGTGTTCGCACCGACGAGGCCTGGCACCTCGCCCGTCTATGTGAAAACAGGCCGAAGCGGGCAAAACTCACTGCTGCGTCATCACCAGGGCGGGAACACTTCAATATAAACATTTGAATTTCCTCTTCCTGTTTTTCACCGGCTGATCGACCCATTAGCGCCGTGGCGCTAACTACGGCTCATTAGGGCATCAACCCAGAACAGGCAGGCACCCACGCGTGGCACAATTAGTGGGGCGCACACGCAGAAAAGGTGCATTTGTGCGCACATTTGTTATGCGCGGAAATTAGTGGCTGTGGTGCTGGATGCAAAAAGCAGGCGCGCTCCGTCCGATCGGGCCGTTAATTTCCGCGTGTTTTTTCCACTTTTTCACTTTCAGATGGCACGTAATCACGCTTGTAGCGCTTGAGGGATCTAAGGTGGTTGCGGTTACGGTAAGTTTCAGACCACAAACCAAGAATCCAGGGTTTTTATCCCGACTCCTGGTTTTTGATCATTTGTTCTCAGTCACTGTAACCATAGCCGTCGCACCGAAACTACAAATGATCCATCCCTCCTTACAGAAAAATGCTGGTACATACGTGTACAGTTGAACAAGCTTTCGTGTCACACTTCCATTTCATCGCAAAAACAAACTTCTCCCCAAGTTTTCCTGGTGTATCCCTTTCAGCAACTTTGTGCCCAGTAAAGTTGGGCTGTTTCAAACAGAGCGTCACCAAACTATATACTTGGACTGAATAAAAAACGCTCTGAAACAGCGCGGCCAGAAAAGCTCCCACTTTTTCATGCACATGCGCCGTTAAGCTACACAGCTGGCTGATGTTACAAGAACTGGTATTGTGCCCGCTTTCTTATGGAAAACATGACCAAAGAACTGTGTTCTGGCGATCCAAGCAAGCTCAGCAACACATTAACTTACTGTGGATTTCCGACCACCATCCTTGTGCCTGTCTGGAGACCACCATCAGCGTAGACAGGTATTGCCTAATCATGGCTTGAATACCTACGCATTTGTATACAAGAAAGAAAAATGCCCCAAGGGGCATAAAAAGAATTCCGGCGACGGCATAAAAGAACGAACAGCCACCACGCGAGTCAAGGCCGAAAAACGAAGCGAGCAACCGAACAGGAACAAACCAACCGCCCCGCCACCAGAACACAGGCACGAAAAAAGACAAACCACCCCGAACCACCAGCCGAAAACGCACAAGACCGGAAAAAGAAGAAACAGCCAAAACGACACGAAAGAACGCCAAAAGACGCGCCGAAACAAACCAAGACAGCCACAAACACACACACCAGCGCCAAGAAACAAGCAAAGAGCAAGCAGACACCACAGCCAGAACCAACACCCCGCACCCCACGCGCAAGCGCCAAACAGAGAACCCGAAAAAGCACAGAAAGCAGCCGCAAGCAAGCAACACCAAGAAAAGGACCAAGACCCAAGAAAACGCACAGAGCGCAAGAGGGGGAAAGACACTCAGAATAGACGACGACAAAAGCCAATCGATCACAACAACGAAACACGCGCCCACCCACCACGAAACAAAACCAACGCAGCCCCACGCGCACCACGAAACAAACAAATAAATACCGCCAAAACACCCACAACTAAGCGCACACCAGCAGAAACACAAACCAAGCAAAGCGCAAAACACAACCCCCCAGCCAGCAACGAAAAAGAAACAACCCAACCCCCACAACAAACAAAAACACAAACTCCCACGAAAGCAAAAACAGCAAAAAGCCAAGAGAGCAACAGCAAAATAACAAAAATAAAAACAACAGCGCAAAACCAACCCACCCAAAAAACCAAAAAAAACACGAAAAAACAAAAAACCAACAAAAAGAGAAAAAACAAAGACCGCGCAAAACCCACACCCATACAACCCTAACCCCACACCCCAACCCCACAACACACAAAACACCCCACCACCCCCCCCCCCCCCCAAACACCAAAACAACCAGCCACAACAACCCAAACCACCAAACAAACCAAAAAAAAACAACAACAAAAAACACAAAACCCACAAACCAACCCACAAAAAACAACCCAACAAAAACAACCGCAACACCACCCCAAAAAAAACCACAAAACAACAAAACACCAACCAACCCAAACCAACACACCACCAAAAAACAACCCACACACAAAAACAACACCACAAAACCCAAAAAAACAACCCCACCAAAAAAAAAAAAAACCAAAAAAACACCCCACGCCACACCACAAAAAAAACACCACAAAACAAAACAAAACAAAACAACCACGCACACAAACGTTGCGCACCATTATGAACGCAGCCACCGCTTTTCAAAAATATCGCTTTCACATGCGACTGAAGGAAATCAAGGCGGCCGCTTTGCACTTATGCCTGCGGTAAGCTCACATTTAGAACACTGTGGATTATTAGACGTTTTTTTTGTTTTTTTATGTCTGGCCTGACCAGCAGATTAGTAGCAGAATCCAAAATGCTTCATTATTGTACATTGTAGTTATTCTTGTTGAAGTTGACAATTACAATTACAAAGGCAATGACGAAGTTTTCATTGCCTTTGGTGTTTCCGCTTCCACTGTCTATTGGTTTGGATTGATGTCGGGTACATACACTGTCAGAAAGCAAAAGTTAGAACTTGATTGACCGAAAACGCACAACAACACCCAGAATCGAATAAGTAGTTCAAACCCAATGGTGTGCTAAATGTTACAGTCTCTGAATAACGGCAATGCATAATTTTGACTGGACACCCCATAGACAATTGTGACCGTGGGCGTGATGCGACCCTCGTTTACAACAGCGCTGAAACAAAAGGATCACTCACAACATACAATAAGTATTCCGGACAGGCTTTAAAATTAGCATCACATACGCATACACAGTGCTGGTTCTTTATGAGCCCAAGGTCTTTGCAACACATTTTGAAAATTTCACCCTAATGTTCTATATTCTTTGTTGTTCTTCACTATGTAGTCAAATAGTGTTCCCCGGCTAATGGACCACAAAGTAAACTTTTCATACAAAAATTTTTCGGGCCCTTTTTGCAAATTTTCACGACATGAGCTTGAATAACACGCTAACGGGACCATGTGGATATCTTTTCTGGCACCAGCCCCACCGATCCAGCCACCCACTCACCCGGGGCCGATGTTTGTATTGTTCGCTTACAGCCCCATTCATAACAAAGTCAGTCATCACTCTGAATGGTATGTGAGTTTGACGAAACAAATTAGTCGATAAACTATAGCAGCTACTGCTGTTTTTGGCTTTGGCCGCTCTGTTGTGTGGTGGTCCTGTTTTGGGATCAAGGTTGTGGCTTGGAAAACGCATTAGTTCTGGCCTGTTAGTGCGATAGTTTTGTACATTCCCTTGGAAACTCAGGCACAGCTCGTCTGAGAGTAGATCTTTGTACCATTGTAAGTAACAAAATTTTATGTGCGTCTAAAAGAGCCTTGATGTGATTGTTTAGTGGCTCCTAAGCACATGCAGAGCAAAGTCTGCTGTTTTGACTGCGCGCAAAACCAAAATGTACACGGAGAAGCGAAGAGGTCCCTCTATGTCCATCCCTTGTCAGCTCGTCATACTAATGCACTACGCATCCGAGTCGCTGGGGGTCCATTTTCGAGGGGTTTTTGTTTCTTGGGATCATGGAAAAGCATCGGTTTGACATTTCGTGGGCCCAACAAGTTGCAAGTCGGTCCCCACCAATTTTATTTTCATGTTGTGTGGTGACACCCACCAAAGTAAGCCCGTCAACCTGTATTAGCCGGAGCATCAGTCACACCCCTTGGCTCGGGACGGCGAATGACCGACTCAGCCTGGAAGTGACGAAAAGTGCCCGAAAATGTTTCTCTTTCCACGTTTAGCTACACTTTTACGGTGTGCCGCTCATTGTTCATTTCTCGCTGTTGGTTTTTTGGGTCCCCGAATGATGTGAAACTTTGCATTCGTGTGAAGCGAGCATTAGTGGGACCCAGAATAACAATTGAGTTGCACACGTGCATTGTCTGCATGTCCAGGCTTGTATATGTTGGTAGCACAGAGGTTGGTGCGCTGATAAGCCATTTAGCTATATATGTACAGTATATGTAGGTCGGGTGATAAACGCTCCCGTGCACAATTGAAGGGTATGCATACAAGCGTGCCCCCGCGTTCGCGTCTGTCCGTGATTCTTCGGGGCCACGTCTTCCTCCCTTTACATTCAGGAGCATCAATGAAAATTTGTCGTGGGTCCCAAAAATTATCTGTGAGGAAAGGCGCACATCTTTTTATCATGGCGCGCGTGGGCGCGTGCATGAAGTGTACATTATCTCAATCCATCTATCGCTGCTTGCATGCGTAATGTACTGCTTTTTTAGAGTCCAGGCCAGCTAGATTTCTATCAAAAGGCACATCTCGCGACCAGCTACTATATTTTTACCCATTCTTGGGTCTCAAAGTTTGTTTGACTTGGAACCTAGGTATAATATGACTGTTTCATGCTTAGGGTGAAAGTTAGGCTTGGATTTACAGAGGCCAAGGCACTGGCTCGCATTGTCACACACAGAGATCGTAGTTCGCTTTGATTTTTTTAGTGCCACTCTAATCCCAAGAACTTTTCCTAGCCCGACTTTCGTGAGTGTGTGTTTTTTGGTACATCGATCTTTCGACACCCAAGCCACTGCCGGCCGTGGCCACTAACGTATCATAGTCGCAGTTTGGCGCTTCATGATGTTTCACCAGGACATGAGATATGTCACGCAAATCGCACCGTAACCCGACAACCTGACATTCGCAACATTCTTGGTAAAATTTGAATTTAAAATGAAAGAATTTTCATCCTCGTTTGAACGCGTAGTACCACCAAAGAACAATTCTCTGTGATCAGAAAGCGAAATTCCGTGCGTATACAGTGTGTGTGGATAGTTGCCTTGTAGCCCCGGTTTTGTGAACACAGTGCCTTATAGTGCCATACTGCCACCCAAGCGCAGGGGGCACGCACTAAGCGCGCAGCAACGTGGGTAAAGCTTCAACGCTATAACACGTGCCCAAGGAGCACCACGCATAAGCCATTGCAAACTCTCTTATTCTTTCACTCGCACGTGAGTTCTATTGCACATCCTGGGCATACGCGCATGTATACTGTATCAAGGAATATAACCACATACAAAACCTATACTACCCATCTGTGTAGGATGGGCCACGGTTCATGTGCACTAACTTATACATGGATACAAGAGCATCATAGGCAGAGGAGAGAGAGATGCTGTGAGAAAAAGAGCCTTCATTCATATGCGCGTCGCTCTCGTAGTGCCCGGCTGGTGCTCTGGGCTAATCCCGTTTGCTTTTCATGTCATGCCCTGTACATACTTTGTGGCATAACAACTCATGTAGGCCGATAATAGTACACATATACAGTACACGTACTGTATGTAAGCATGCGTGTCTCGATACACGAGAAGAACAAGGCATCATAACGCGAGCCATACAGACGCACCTTTTTCTTTCGTTTTATTCAGTGCGCACTTGAAATCCCATTGTCCTCTTGATGGCAAAAAATGTGTACGGACTTGCGTTTGCGTTTGTAACATGAGCACGTGCGTTATTATGATGATTTGGCTTGGATCGAGATAATATCCGTTTGTTCGATGCGTATGAAAATGTAAAGCATAGTGTATGTATAGCTTAGTAACATGCGCGCTTATGTCGTGCAGAACCACATAATGTAGTGTCGCTCGGTGGAGCCGGGCTAATCTTGCACAATTTGCTTTTTTCAATATTATTATGTACATACCGTCGCTGAGAGCAGAATGTACATATCAGTTTCGGGCAATTTGAGGGAATTGGGGTTGAGGCTGTTCGATCACTGCCAACAACGAAACACGTTTCGGTTGCCACCGCTGCTTTTCTGCTGTCCACCTGTGGTCAAGCAACGCGTTTTGGTGTGTGGAAATGGATCAAAGATGATTTCTTTACAATTGTGTGACAGTTTAATGCGGCTGATAGTAAATGTCGCCGAATTATGTTGTCACATCTGGGTCGCCAAATCACATGTATATTATTTTGGCGCTCATGTATTATCACTTGTTCGACGACTTCATTTGACGACATGATATCGAAAGATAGTAAAGAAAAACCTAAAATAGACAGTATACAATCTCAGATTTCGCGTTGCGCTTAGATCTCGTGTTTCTCATTTTCAGCACCCATACCATATCTCTGGATTTGCCATTGATGCATCAAATAAAACTGTGCGCGTGTTTGTCTTGGAGCAAAACTTGTCCACCTATTGAGTCTCATGTGTGCAATCAAACACCTTACTTGCATACGTGTCGTTAGCGCGCACTGCTCCCTGCCTCGTTAGAATATGTTTGTGGCACATTCCTTGCTGATGCGCAATGGATATGAAGCTTATTACCAAGCAGTGCTTATCAGAGCTCAACATGGATATTTTAAATTTACAATGATGAACGTTACACCTTCGCTATGTGGCTTAACATGACGTGTACTCGTCTTTATCCCCTCCTATCCGATATCTAAATTATGCTATTTTATTGCCAAAAATAATTAATGATTTCTTTTTCCAGATTATTCGCCGAGAACGACGTGAATTGGTTAAAAAATTGCTAATAACACGATTGTGACTTTATTTTTTTGCAAACGACAAACGCAAACGACATTCACGATGGCGTGGCTGACATCGGTAAGTGAAATTGGTTTTTTTGTTTTTCTGTTGTGTTTTGTTTCAGCTTGAAAATTACCCCGACTAGAAATCTGCATACCAAAAAACGCTTTGTGACAGCGCGCTCCGAGAGTTGACTTGTCATGTTCCGCCAATAACCGTCTGACCGCATATATTTTCGGCTTATTCTAATGTAGTCGTCACAGTCGACTGCGATTATCTGCGACTTGTGTCGACAAGATCAGAATTAGGCTGGCTATATTTTCTCCCTGCGCATACCAAACATTCCTAACATTCTTTACTCAAAGTTTCAATAGCCTGTTAGATCGGATCGAGTCTGTCTTGATCACGTGACTTAACGATATTCTTGATATTTAACAACCATCGTGTGACCTATCGATAGTAACCAAGTTGTAAATACCGGACTGGTCATCAAGTCTGATATCGTCTAAATAAATATTTAACTGTTTACAATATTCTTAACACAAAGTCACGTGACCAAGACCAAGACAAGACCACGGACCGAAGCGGGGACTAATCATCATTGTTGCTGTTGCCCATCGTACTATCTCAGTCATCAACAAACATAATGCACTGACGTTCACTGCAGCAGTTACCCGTGGTCAAAATGTAAATTGCTTAATATGGTCACAAAAATCAATCGTGATAAAAAATAATAACGGCCCAACGTCCGCGTTTATCGCAAGCTTTGCTATCATCATGACATGACAAGAGTTTTTGATTTCCGGCCAAAAATATATACATATAAAGTCCAGAAATCGGCACAGGAATCGCAAGCATGGAAAAAAAACTCGATCAGTCGAGTCAATGAAAGTATGTTTTCACAGACCGCTGATTTTTAGTCTTTGCTGTTTATGATTGTATTTTTTGCAAGTCGCATCTTGACTTGACTACATAGGTCACCCCCTCCGGCGCTTGAGGGGTCTGTCTATCTGTCATATCACACAAGAGGGAAACACGCATGCAGCGACAGTTTTTGGTCATGTCATCCTATCCTACGTAACTCGCCCTGAACCTATACTTTTTGGTCCATCATTTGTAGATGGTACCATATACCCATGAACGTTAGGACAACGTCAAAATGTGCCAAAATGCAATGTAAATCAGCGTGCATTGTAAGCAGTTGAATATTTGTGCACTGCCAGTTGGTATGAGCTTTGCCGGTAAAGCACCTTCGTTTATACGCACGGCACAAATATTCCAAGCTCGCTATTCTACCTACAGCACAAGGCGCAAACACCAATGCATGCATGTGCGCGCTTTTTGACCCACCATTTCCGTGGACAGTGTTTGGGGGAGAGATAAAGGCAGTTTGCCTGTGCGCGCACTGTTCATGGGCGGCGCGCGCGGCGCCAAACTTTGTGCGACATGCAAGCACAACGCAACAACAACAAAAGAAATATAGTGGCCCATTACTGCAATGTGCTTCTGCGCCAAATTTTGGCTGTGGAACCATGTTAGAGGCATTTGCACTGACGATGACCTGGTGCTCCATCTGACTAGAAATGTTATGGCTGTTTATACCGATACCAAACAAAGTTTTACTGATGAGTCACATGGTCTGAAGAGCTTCCACGATATTTCTTATTCGTGTCACAGCTTTCGGTGTCCCACCAACAGCGCAGGACTAAATTAGCCGCCAAAACAACACCAAACGCCGCATTGCGACCGTTACGTGGCCGACCGCTCGCTTTTGACGTGTATCCCCACTGCTCCCGCAATCTGGTACACTTTGCATGCGCATACAAGTGGGCCTATTTTCGCGCACGCTAAAAGCGCATCGCGTGCGCATGTGAGCCCTACTTTGTGGTGCGCGCTCGCAAAAAGTCGAAAAGTCGCGCGCGCAAAACCAAAACACTGGTCAGCCACTTTATTGGCCACTAAACCTTACAATAAGGAAACATTCATTGTGTCCACAGTCAAGCCAGCAGCCAGAGCGGTGTGTGTTGAGCGTTTACGTGCATTGTGACAGGGCCCAGCCTGGCGCTTAAACACGCAATGTTTCAGCAGAAAAACGCCAAACGTGAGTAGCGCGCACTCAAAAGCGCCTGGAGTTTTGTGTCCGGAAATTGATTTTATTCGAAAAGAAACCCTCAAAATTTCGCGATTTAGCGAGTTAGAAGACGCGGTTTTTTGCACACCGCGGCCTTTCGGGGCATCTTTCAATTCCACCCAAAAAAGCATGGGGTTAGAAGACGTTAGACACACCCTTTAAGCTTATAGTGGGAGGTAGAAACGTGCGATGGTATGAAAAGTATGTATCAATGGAATCCGCTGCTCCATCTGGCGTGCGATGGTGCAAAGTACAATGCTATCTGAACAAGTGGGAAGCCGTGAAGCCATCAACAGCAATTGCATGCACATGATAGACAAGTATGTACATAAGGATGTACCCAAGACACCACCACCATCAAGATGTTGCAGCCAACCGCACACCTACGTAAACACTGCCGAGGATCAAGCTACAAGGATGTACACGACGCGAATACAGAATTTGAACAACCGCCTTGTACCCTTCTGCAACATTCACAGTCAACGCCTTATGTTCAAACTTGAGACTGGCGGCCTGTGCGCGGATCGGTGTGGGCTTTGTTAATCAGGTGTTGTTTGGAACAGGCGCGCTGTGCTTTTGCTTTGTTTGCGCATCTGAAAATCTTTTTCTGAGGTTCATCTTTCCGCTTTTGAGCATTGGAATGTTCGGAACACAAGCCCGTAACAAGGGTGTATAGACTTCGGTCCAGCGATCAAGATAACGACCATTTGAATGTCAGAAAAGACGCAACAATTTTCCCGTTTCACTCAGCCCGGCATCATGACGTCGTGACGAATTCGCAGTCAGGAACACGTACAAGAATGGAACGCAACGCTGTGCATGTCTCCGATGTGACAACAACACATCGGGTACGGTTATGATTGGATTCTTTGACGAGTTTAGCGCTGTTATCATGCCCATCGACAGAAGTGAGTAGATTATAAGGTGACACTGAGCATTGATTACCATTTTTGGCACGGGCTGTTCTTGCTGCTCACGCGTCATGTCGTGTCTTGTGTTCCATACCTTTCATCTTCATTAAAGGCCACTGCAAGGGCTACTAAAGGCCTGGTACAACACGACCGTTGTGCAAACAGATGGATTTACTACCGATGTTAAAGCTTTTCTTCCCTACATTTACAGGGCACAAGAATTCTTGAAGGCCACAGCAATGTTGACCTCTTCAGTGCAACGTCCGATCAGACATGTAATCTGAATCCGCCCTGTCGCTTCACGCGTGAGGGATGAATTGAAAAGAGTGATGTCATACTAAGTACTATAAATCACGTTTTCCCTCATTTGTCCACCACGTGATTGTTGCATTTTCATTTTCCACCACCACACTGTTTCATTTTTGTTATCTTCCTTTCACTGTGTTTTGTTTTGCTCTCCCCTTAGTCTGTCTCTTTGCTTTATCTTGGGAATCAATGATATGTATCTGTTTGCTTTATTTTGTGTTTCTCCAGTGTATCGTGTACTATGTTTACTTTTTTATATTTTGTGAACATGTACACTGTCCACGTGTTGTATTCTGGTTATGTTGCAAAATGTTGTATTTGAAGTTTCAATCGGTTCTTTTTAATTTGAGCAAATAACTGTGGAATAAACAAAACAGTTAATATTGAACCAGCATATACATACGCAACAATCCATTAATCGAAATACTGATGGGTTGGGTTGCCCTTGGTCACCGCTCACGCACGCGAGGAAGTGTCCTGGGGTCAATCTGTCCAGGTACGGTAGCACACGCGAGGAAAAGTCGCAGCGCGAGGAGAATCCGGCTTCACGTGAGGAACTTTCCCCCGCTAGGACCTAACAACAGGCAAGGAAAAGTCGCAGCGCGAGGAACTGTCCCCGGACCGAATAAGCGCAGCGCGCGTATGTTTGGGCCACGACACCAATTTCGTGTTACTCCAATTCTTTCGTATCGGGCGGCCAGGCTTTGCTCAGCGCTTATATTTGTGAATCGTTCTTATTACTTTTTGTGGGATCGCTGGATCAGGATTCCTTTTCATCTTGATAAACACAAGGCGAAACATCATACGAAGTGTTCTTACTGCAGCCATAATCACTGTAGTTTTTCGGTACCACGCTCTCCTCAATTGGATGCTCCCAATGCATGCCAAATTTCGGCGAAAATTGGTAAATTCTGCGAATGTCATAATATCCGTTGCGAATGGAATGCTGATAAGTTTATTCATTTACAATGAGCTCAGAATTTAAAGTGTCATGCTCGTAGTCTGCGTCCTTATCTTCTTTCAGCAGCTGTCAGTGGTGGTCCCTTGCATTTACTCTTGCAGCTGTCGCCACTCCCAATGAAGATTATCCCTCATAGTTGAATATTGGACATTTGATTTATTCAAGATATTCATCCACATAGGAAGTTCATTCCGCATGACATGACATGACCATAAAGCGAAATTAAGTTTGCGGGGGAATTACAGTTTTATACTTACCGTAACGAATATACAATATTCGATCTAATGGTAATTCGTTCTCGGTCTGTGTGCGAAAACAGTTATGCCTGGATGCGCATGCCTATTTGTTCTATATACATACATGCTTGTGGCATAACTTTCGGTTTCATAAGCTCCAGTTAATAGTAATCTGTAATTTCTTAACCAAAATATTGATATTTTGTAAACAGCTTAATGCTCTGTTGAAACAACAACCGAGTAGGCGTGTCTTTCAGCCGGATTCATATGCATGTGCACACCGGTTTCTCAGCAGATGTTCCGTGGATGTACATATAAGAACTCTTGGCGGCTTTTCTCAAGAACCGAACCGCAAAACACATCAA
>JASAMV010008551.1:0-62554 GCA_030248065.1 Rhynchonema sp. JSB1_4
AAATAATTTCAGTGAAATATAGTAGTCGGCCTATGCCGTTAAAAGGGTAAAAACTAGGATCAAAGTGCCAAGGCAGTGTCGTACTTTGTGATGGCCTTCAAGTTTCGATGCTATAATGGGAGAAAACAAGCATTTACCTCTTTCTTTGATGCTACAAATGGGCAAAACAAGGCTGGACGGACGTCCAGCAGTGCTGTCAAAGTACTGGGCGCCCCGGCGCGGCGGGCTAGCCAACACATACCTGAAACCATTGCAGAAACCACTGTCATGCGTTATCTGTATCAAACCTTGATTTGCTCTGTCATGTACTATTCGTGTGAGGTGACCTATCCTATTCATGACTATTCACGTAATTTGTTGGAAAGAACACAAAAATCCATTATTCGCATGTTCTCTGGCAATTTTGATCGGTCTGTGTCATATTCGCAGTTGTGTTCAATGTTTGGTGTTGATTATGTGGGTGTCACTGTCATGAAACGTCGTCTGAGATTGATGCATTCTTATGTTCTTGGTATTCGTGCTGCTCCTGTTGACTCTATTTCGTTCATTTCTGATTCCAATTCTCGCTCCAGTTCTCGTCTTAATCATTCTCGTGCCATTTGTATCCCACGTGCTAAAACTCATATTCTCGCTACCAGTGCTATTGTTATCATGTCCCATCTTTACAATGCTTTACCTGATTTTGCTGTTTTCCTGCGAATGGGCACATTCAAAGGAGTCATTCGTTCGCAAAGCTTGATTGTTGAATTGTTGTACAAATTGCGATTGCTGCCAGTGAAATTTATTCCGTCCGTGTGTGAAATGTAATTAACCGATCATGCTGTGTTTCTGTGTTTTCTGTGTTTTTTGCTCCTTATCATCATCTACACCTCTCGATCTGTAACTTCCACTGGCCCACTAAACACTTGTAATTATTTATGGTTTCGTCGTTACTGTCCAGCTTATGCGTGTTGTTGACGTTACCATGTTGCTTCTGATGCAATAAAAAACTTGAACTTGAACTTGTATAAAACTGAAAAAATCTGAGTCCAAGGGAAGCCAAGTGGTGTCTCAGTCCAAATGAAACGACACTAGGTGTGACCCTATCGAGGCTGAGCTGTGTCTGGTGGAAATAAAATTGCGTTTGCGTCGAAGGCGAAACAACATTTAGCTTGAACGTGTCGAAATTGAGCTTGCCTGTGTTTAAACAAAGTGAAACTCAGTCCAGAAACAAACGAACTTGAGTCTGACAAAATGGGACAGAGGGACAAAACTGCGCATGAGTCCATACTGAGGTTGAACTTGAGCCCGAAGGAAACAAACCCAGTCCAACAAACACGAAATTTTCGTTTGGACACCAGATTCAGTTTTTTTTTGAAACTGAGCCAGGGTCAAAACTAAACGTAACAGAGTCGAAATAAAACAAATTGAGTCCGTACGAAACGAAACTGAGTTTGATTCCAAGCAACGGACACATTGAGCGAACAATCAGTTTCATAGTGGTTTCTGCAATGGTTTCAGGTATGTGTTGGCTAGCCCGCCGCGCCGGGGCGCCCAGTACTTTGACAGCACTGCTGGACGTCCGTCCAGCCTTGTTTTGCCCATTTGTAGCATCAAAGAAAGAGGTAAATGCTTGTTTTCTCCCATTATAGCATCGAAACTTGAAGGCCATCACAAAGTACGACACTGCCTTGGCACTTTGATCCTAGTTCCAAAAAGATGCGTGGTCCAAAAAGACATAACTTGCCCCAAAAGAAGACTAAAGATCACAATAATAGTGTCAACAAACCTGCACTTTGATGGTTCCCTTGAGTTCGGCCTGTTTATCGCTCAGAATCACGGCCCACTGCGACCGCCAACGACCGTTCCTGTGGGAAAAGAGCAAAATGCATCTTTCTGACCCTCATAAATAATAAAAAAAAATCCCAGACCAACCAGAAATTCTTGGGCTGATATTTGTGCGACTCGATGCAAAGCGTCAGGCCGGGCAGTCCACTGGCCTGATCGATACGGCCGAACACCGTACAAACACCGGACGCCTGGTAGTGGTTCTCCATATACACGTCCGCTGCCTGAATCATAAAGGGTACGCGTTTGTCAAATGCGATTTCTGTATTATTTTCGTGCTAGTTTGTGTCAGTTGATCATCACCAATCATCACTGTTTTGTGAGCTGAGCGGAACATTTTACAAACAAAGAAAAAGAACAAAGACAAAGAACGATCAGACAATGCCACTCTTTGGGTCACATAAGTCTATGAGTTTTGAACCAGCATGCTTGGTATTATCTTATCCAGTGGTGCAGCTGGGGATCCCGTTGGTTAGGGCCACCAGTTGTGTAGTTGGGGGGGGGGCGGGGTGGGGTATGGGAAATCGGTCTGGGGTATGGGGGGCATGGGATTTTTTTTACTTTTGGAACAAAACAATTTTTTGACCCCGAGAAGTACCAAAATTGACCATTTTTTGCCTAAAAATGTCAAAAATCGCTTGCTGCTGCGAGAAAACCCTGTTTTAAGCACTTTTAGACCACTTTTTAGTACTTTTAGAAGATTTCTGGGGTCATTTTTTCAGAAACCTTCCTCGAGAACGGGAAATTATTTGAATTTTTGGAGAAACGCCCACTGTTATCATACCAGTACCCAATGATGTAGTTGGTCTGAGCAAGAAAGCTGGCTAGCTGGAGGGGTCCGGTGCAAGAAAGCTAGCTAGCTAGCCGGGTACCCCGATTTGGGGGTATTGGTCCAGAAGTCAAAAACAGGGGTATAAAAATTGGTCGAAATTATGCTAAAATAAGCCTTAAAAATGCGTATTTTTGTGCACGTGTGAGAAAATTTGAATTTTGGCCCATAAAATGGTCATTTTGGCACTAAAATCAACACTTTTTTACTTGGTGACCGGAGCAAGAAAGCTAGCTAGCCAGTTTGGGGGGTATGGGTTTCGGAGCAAGAAAGCTACCCAGCAGTAATACCCCCCCCCAACCACATCACTGCCAGTACCAGTGGTATGGGAATTTTCTGATTTTCGGGGGGACGTCTGGGAAATTTCCCGAAAACCGCCACACCAGAATAGCTACATCTCGGTCTCATCACATGACAAACACACCCAATTCTTGGCACAAACGCGGAGCTCGAACATGAAGGCCGTTTACACTTGCGAAAACGAGATAAAACCCAAACCCCAAACACTGACAACCTGTTGAAGTGCTTTTCTCCACGGTTCAGCTTTTGACTCGGTCGCTTCATACGGTTGAATATCGGTGGCCTCTTTGCGCAAATGGTCGTAACGGAAGGATTTGCACGTTTTCGGATCGAAAAATCGACCATTTCCCAGATCGTTGTAAGCGGTGACCAGCGTCTGAAGAAATAATCCGCTGTTCATTCTGCGTTTTCAGCCAATGTGAGAACTGTGCTCGTTTAGAAAACGTGAACTTACTTTTTGTGGTTGTTAACTTGTCATCGCAACGAAGATAATTAGTTTGACTCTGATGTTTGCGTTCGTAATCGAAACGGAACGAAACGCAAACACAAAAATGTTTCTGTGAACATGTTTAGCATAGTGCGGCAAGGCAACTCGTGTTCCCTCGAAAAGCCTCTAATCTCATAAAATGCAACCACACACGTGTATAAATCATAAAACCCATTCTGTCAATTCCGCAAAAAGCATATTCAAGCACAGATATAAATAGTAGAACCAAAACTACTCACGAACATTTTGTTGTTTTTAGTCTCAGCATAAAAATCTTGTGCCATGCGACGGTGCACACCGGAACCAAATGAACTTGAGACAAAGCAGCCCAAGTTTCAACGTTGCAGACACAAACACACAAACCACACGAATCAACATCACGACGAACCTGCACATTTTCCAATCGTACGGGCATGAATTGATCCTTGTTGTACTGCGCAAACGCGCTCGCACACCCGTCCTTCAGCAACTGATCGTTATTCAACAAGAGACGAACATCATTGAACACTTCGTTGAATTCGCCTGGTGGTGCGTGCAGAATGAAATCGCTGCCGATTCGCACCTGAATTCGGTTACTGAAGTGTGTTGAGAGAAAATGTTTGTATTTGGCGCATAACTGTCGCTTTTGAGAAAGCACAACCATGCCTAAACATGTATCATGTCACGGCGCATTTAACACGTCACGCTCAATATGAAAGGGAAGTCCAGATATATTTTTTCTTATTTACTCAGTGGTTTCACGAGAGAAGTCAAGATATATTTAACAGATGCGTACCTACCGTATTCGCTAAAATGGAAAGCTGCTCTATTTTTAGGGACATCCTAGGGACATCCTGAAATGTATAGTTATACCGAATTTATGCCTATAGCTGATCCAGTACTTAAGGAAATGTTGGCACTTAAAGATAATATAGCCAGAGTCTGAAGCTAGCTTCATTAATTTCGAGGTCATTTCAGTCAACTGCGTTCATGTGCACAAAAGCATGATAATATTTTTTTACGTTATTTTCATTTTTTGAGTAAGTCCTGGAAAATTTCGGAACAAGCCAAAAGGTGTGCTAAACACGAGTTGATTTATACTTATAGCGAATATACAGTACCTCTAACGACTCTCGAGCCGAGAGGTATAGGCAATCCATCGGCTCATGGCACTTTTTATACACACAGCGCATGCAGAAGCACACGCCATTTTCTAAACAAAACACTTTGAGCGAGTGTCATACCTTGATGACCGCTTTTTAGTTTACCCTGTTTTCATTAGTTGCTTGACATAACACTTTTCTGCATAGTTGCAAAATTTGGGGATAAAAAACACGTAACTGCAGACTGCACAGAATAGATGCATTCATTGACGGCAGTAATGTATAGTCCGTCCACCAGCTCATGGCACTTTGTGTTGCTGCTGGCTGGTTTGTTCCCTTCCTCCGCGTTCTAATGAAAGAGAAATTGAGTGTGACCGATTTTGCAAAAAAAAACTTAAAAAAATAATAAAATGTGTCGAAAAAGATTGAATTCGATCAAATTTAAAATTAAATTAACTTAAAATCTATAAAACACGTCGATTTCATAAAAACCACAATTTAGGAGTAAAAATAATTTTTTTCGGAAACTCAATTTCTCTTTCATTAGAACGTGGAGGAAGGGAACAAGTCGGCCTGCAGCATAAAAAAGTGACATGAGCTGATGGACGGACTATAGCATGCAGCCTGTCTGTGTGTGGAGAGCCATGAGCTGGCGGCAGTGGTGTCGTTGGGGGGGGGTTGGGGGGGGGGGTTCCCCCCCCTGGGATGGGGTATGGGAAATCGGCCGGGGGTATGGGGTATGGGAAATTTTTCACTTTTGGAACAAGCACCCCTAAGAAATGACTTTTTGACCCCGAGAAGTACCAAAATTGGCCATTTTTCGTCCAAAAATGTCAAAAATCGCTTACTACCGCAAGAAAACTCTGTTTTAAGCACTTTTTAGACCAATTTTGGCACTTTTAGAAGATTTTTGGGGTCATTTTTTTCAAAACCCCCACCCTCGGGTATGGGAAATTTTTGAGTTTTTGGAAAAAACCCCCCCCCCTGGTATGGGAAATTTTTGATTTTTGGGGGTATGTATGGGAAATTTCCCGAAAATTGGGCTGGGTATGGGAAAATTTCGATTTCTCAACGACACCACTGGCTGGCGGATTGCCTATACATAGAGACTGTATGTACGTCTTGCGTGGAACTGGATCACTTTGACACAATAAACCTTCGTCATTTTTGTGGTTCGGGAAAGCCTTTCGCCTCATTTTGTGTGTCAACGGTCAAAATTATTATTTGAAATCTGTGTTTTTTATCCATATTCTTCTCGAAAAAAGAAAAACTTTCCTTTTGCTTCCGAACCAACTCTGCCCGCACCAAACAGCTCGCAAGTTTACCTTTTCTTTGTCAGATATTTGCTGCTCTCCGTCCATTTTCGTTTGTTCAGTCCAATCCGAACACACTGACTGGGAGTTGATCGACGTCAGCGGCGCTCGGCACGTAGAACTCGGGTTGGTTCAACAATCTTCAGGTTTTTTCGCCTTGGTAGGCTGGTAGAGATTCGGTTCAGTTGATCGGGGATAATTTGACAAAGATCTAGCTGAAACGAATGAATTCAGGTGTACAGTCAGGTCAGTGTCAGACATTTTGGAACAAGTCACACGGGGTTTTTCTGCAACGGACACTTGACATTGTGGCAAGTAACATTTCAGTTTGGCAAAGTGCATTTTCAGATTACTTGCCAAATGGCAACTAAAGTACTATTTGGCAAATGGCATGGCAAGCAGAGGTGTTTTGAGAGCACTTTTGAGGTTTTGAATAACACTGCACAGTGCTGTGGCTACTTTTGCGGGGCGGGTAGGGTACATAGGTGGAAAAAATCGGGGCGGGTAGGGGGTAGTGTACCTGGGATCTTGGGGGGGGGGAATCCGGTTTGGGGGGGGAAGATTTTTCGGGGCGGGTAGGGTACAACACAAGTTTTTTCGGGTGCCTGTTTTTATATGCTATAACGTGCATATATCGCGCGCAGCGCGCGATTTTTTGCACTTTTTAGGGTTTTCGGTCGAAATTTGGGCATTTTTGACCGAAAAATGGGCATTTTGAGGGAAAAAATCGGGGCGGGTAGGGTACCAGGGCGGGGCGGGTAGGGGGGTAGGGTACCGGAGCGGGGCGGGTAGGGGGGTAGCGTACCAGGCCGGGGCGGGTCGGGTACCATTGGGGGGCACCCCCCCACCCCCCCCCCCCCAGATCGGAAACGGGCCGGCCCGGCCCCACCCGCGATTTTGGACTTGGTCGACCGGCTGGCCGGAGATTTGGGGGGACCCGTCCGGTATGCCTAAATTCGAATGAAGTTACCATTTTTTGAACCAAACATTTCAAAACACAGGTCTGATTTTTCACACATTGTTCACAAAACAAAATTCTAGGTGCAAGTGGCACCTAAAATTTGACGTATTAGGTGCAAGCTGTACCCAGTGAATTTTGAAAAAAACTATGGGCCGGACTTTTCGCCGACCGGGCCGGGCCGGGCCGACTTTACCCGGCCCGTTTCCGATCGCTGTACCGTACCTATTACTACCTGACTGAAGTGACTGCACAGGCTATACTTGCATATTTTTCCGCAAAATATGTTTTTGAAAAAAAACCGTTTTTTTTCAAATATTTTTGAGGAGATTAAAAAGTAGGGGGGATACCTACTGTACTGGGGGGCTACCCCCCCCCCCAAACCCCCCCCCCCCACCTCCAACCCTGCCAGGCACAATACCAATCAGTGTAGTTCCTGGGGGGGAGGGGGGACCCCCCCTAAGGTACACTAATTTCCCCGACCAAGGTACACTAGTACACTAATTTCCCCTCCGGGTACACTAATTTCCCCAATTTTTGCCTAAAATGGCCAATTTTAGAATGGGCATTTTTAGACCTAAAATGTGTGATTTTAAGGTCAATGTTCTCAAAAGTCGCCAAAATACCCTTTTTATGAAGAATTTTTTTCCAAAAATGGGTAAAAATAGGTCAAATTTTCTACCTCAAAAAGTGACTTTTTCCTGATTTGGGTGTGCCCCCCCCCTTCCCCCCCAGGGAGCAGGGAGGTACACTAATTTCCCCTCCGAAAAAGTAGGGAGGTACACTAATTTCCCCGCCGGACCAGGAAATACACTGATACCAATACCCTATCGTATCCAGTGATGTGGTTGGGGAGGGGGTATGGGTGCGAAAAAAGACCGTTTTTTGCATGCAATTTTACTGCAAAATTGGGCTAAAAATGGGTATTTTTTGACATTTTTGCCGAAAATTGGCCTAAAATGACCATTTTTGGGTGTTTGCGCGCGGAGCGCGCGATTTTTGGGGGTCCCGAGGTCGAAAAACACCTACTTTGCCTTTGAAAACCATAAATCTACTTACTCGAGAATCGAGATACCCTTTGGGGTCGGCTCGAGATAGATACCCTTCCCCCCATCCCCCCCCCCTGGCGCTCGTTTAGAACGCGTGCTCCGCGCGGAAACCCGCCCATAATCTTGGGCGTTTTGGGCAAAAGTTTGGAAAAAAGGGGCCGAAAAAAGCACTTTTTTCACCTCATTTTTTGCCCAAATTATATCACAATAACGGTGATTTTTGCCTTTTTGAGTGACCAAAATCATACCTCTCACGATTCCCGTCCCAACCTCGCATCATGCTTATCGCCCACACATCATCTCGAGCTGAAATGAAAGTAAAATAAAAAATTGTCTGCTCCGTGTGAGAACCGAAAGGATGATGTGTTACGTGACTGTTTGTTACGGCAGGAACCGTCGTCAAACATGGAGTATCGAGCTGAAGAAAAAAATGTTTTTTTGTTGTTTTTTAAATCCAGAAACCAGAGTTCTACTTGGCAAAACCAAAATCTAAATAATTGCCAACAGAGGTCGCAATCGGGCGGGTCCGACGTGATTTTGGGCTATTAGTTCATTTTGGCACTAAAATCAACACTTTTTTACTTGGTGACCGGAGCAAGAAAGCTAGCTGGCCAGTTTGGAGGGTATGGGTTTCGGAGCAAGAAAGCTACCTAGCAGTTGGGGGGGGGGTAATACCCCCACATACCCACCCAACCACATCACTGGTTTCAACCCTTTTCTAGCGAGTTGTTTAACATCCCATATCAGACCCGCATCATGGGACCAAGTTTGGCCGTGGTCATCATTGAAAGTCAAACTCTGTATATCGACGTATCTCAACAAGGTAAAAATTGGTCGAAAATTTTTTGAAAAAATGGGACAAAAAATTGATTTTCCCTGAAAATCAGGGTAGTTATCCTGAAAAATCAGGGAAAATCAAGGAAATTCAGGATTTAGAAAACCGAAAAACGACCCAGACGTTTTTTTTAAACAAACCGTCGTTTTTTTTCTTAAGAAAAAACGCCGTCGTTGTTTTTGCCCAACCCTGATTATAAGTGCTCAGAGGAGGGCCGACCCGGTCGAATCAGTGCAGGCAGTTCCTGCGTTCCTGGGGGTCCCCCTCGGGTACGCCTGTTCTGTTCCCCCTCCAGCTGCGTCTTCTCCCCCAATTTTTCCTTGAACTAGGCAAATTTAGGCCTAAAATAGGTGTTTTTAGGCACGAACTGAGTGATCTTCAGGTCAATGTTGTCGAAAGATTGGTTCTTACCCTGTTGATTGAGATTTTTGTCCGAAAAGGGGCAAAAGTGGGTCAGACTTTCGACCTCAAAATTGACCTTTGCTGTTATAATAGTCCACATCTGGATGTAATATGATGCCAATTACATATGCCGCGTGATGGGGTATCGCGTCACCAACACAAGCAAGCACAAGGTCGCTTAAATGTTGTCCTGTTCGATCACAGCCTTCTGTACTGATTAGTTCTGAAGCTTCACTATTACGATTGGTTTCAAGCTTTGTTGGTGCCACTTATTTTGAAAGTTGTTCAGCCATGATTAAAGGGGGCCTGCCGCTAATGTTTTTTGGGTTTTGGACCTCGGTTTTTTATATTAATCGTTAGTTGGCACTGAGATGAAGAACATTAACCTTCAAGAACTTCACCAAACTGACGTTTACCCACCGAAATCGATCCACCAACATGGCCGCACGGGAACAAACTATCCCAATATTGATGCACTATGTGTGCATGGAAATCAGGATTTCCAAAGCATAATTCAAATGACAGAGGTGTGGTATAGGCGGCGCGTTACGGTAGGTTGACAAAACATTTGTTATTTACAAAAGAGCTAATGTTTTATCGGGCTACCGTAACCCGCCGCCTATATCACGCCCCAGTGATTTTGAATTTCTCTTGTCATTCCTGATCATCGTGTGCAAATGTGCATCAATATCGGACAGTTTTGTTCCCGATAGACCATCTTGGCGGATCGATTTCGGTGGGTAATCGCCATTTTAGTGAAGTTCGTCAAAACTAATGTTCTTGATCTCGATGCCAACAAACGATATAAGTGAAAAAAACCGAGGTCGAAAACCAAAAAAACAATAGCGGCGGGGCCGCTTTAACAACCAGTCATCAACATTCAATACATCGATCAGTTGTCAATTTGTGCTTGCTTGTACATAGGACAACGAGATTGAAGAATCAGAAAAGAGTGATGGCGCAATCGACGCTCCTCTTCTGCCGCAAGACGCCGAAATAAACCCGAAAAAGATGCAGGCGTTGCTGGATGTGATGGAGCAGGAACAGAATTGAATGGAAGAGAAAATGCTAGGCCCTGAAATTACACATAATTACTCATTTAATTGACGTTTCGCAATGAAAACGGCATTCATTTATTTTACTGAACTCTGCCAGTCTCTTTATCTTCATTATAATCAAACATTCCTGACTTTGTGAACAAGCTAGAGAATAATTGTTGGCTTGTTTTGCAATTGTTAAATCAGGGAAAGTCCAATGAGTCTCTGGTTGTCATTTCTTATGCTGCCATTAACTGTACTGTGCTAATCCAAGTCATTCTAGTCAACCTAAAAAGTGAGTTCCACTTATCACGCTCTAGTAACAGAGCTTCAAAATAAATTCACCGAAAACTTTATGCCTCAATTACAATATCTACCTATTGTAGCATTTCGGGTATTCAGTTCGCAGAATGTGCAAACTTGGAAGTGATCTCATAACGAAAGCAGATAGACCACCTGTGACCTGTGTCGCTTCGGTCCAAATCAAAAATGTACAGAGTTCTGTGGACTTTCTTGTAAATATTATTTGTGTGCATTTATGTGATATTAATGTACGTATAGTCGGCATCGGCAAAGTTCTGATTGCTATTTTTGTATCTGTGCCCCTTCAGCTATTTTTCTCTATTCAAGTTGCAAAGACGATATTCTCCTCAAAATTTCCGTGGACAGGCCTTCTATCTTTGTGGGCGCGGCATTTGGGCTTGAATTGTAAATGGTTACCCGATTTATTTCTGTTCAAGGAGTTTGTGATCAGAGCAGATGTACACACTGTCGACTGTGTTAACTGTCAGGAGTTGTACTCTATAGCCCACCAGCCCTGTCAGGCTCGCTGATGTTCCACCTGTGATAATTATTGGTGCTGCTTAAATCTGACGGCACAATGAAAGGATGTGAAGTATACTGGTGACGCTATGCATTGCATTGGCTTTCCTAGATGTTGTTTCGTACTTCTGTAGGTGCTCAATCATACCTAGCAGCTGTTGGTTAGCTGTGCCCATCTGCAACTACAGTATAGTATGTGCATGCTGCATGGGACCGCATTTGGCTTTCTGGGGCTGTTGCATTCATGCACGTGTGTCTGACCGTGTTTGCATTGTTTCCTTGGATACCGGGCTGATACTAACGTCGTCCACGCAAGTCGTCGCGCTGGGCACCAGCGCAATGCACGTTGCTTGCGCCACCCTATGTGACATACGCGAAAAGTTCAGTACAACAACCTAAACCACAGTGATGCTCAAACAACATGTTTCAGAGGCTGTTTGGCATGCGCTATGAATGATGACTGCGCTGCCAAACTTTCCGCTTTTCGCGTTTCTCAAGGATGCGGCCTTAATCATATTTTACTTGGGTGTCTTTTTGCGTCGACGTTAGTATAAGCCGGATATCGCGTGTTGTTCATAATTTCCCATTTCTTTTGCACTAAAGCATTTCTTTTGCTTCTGCATTCCGCATTTGTGTGCGAAAAATTTCCCACAGCCAACTGTTTCAATGAGAACTTGTTCGCACACAGCCATGTCCCAGGTTATTCCGAATCCCAGCAAGGCTGCAACCTCAGCACATGCACCGATCGATGTTTTAGCTTGAATCTTTACCACGGGCACGTTCGGGGTTGGGTTAAGAAACGCAAAAATTAAAAAAAAATTTTGAAAAGTTCGCCACTTTTTCGGTTTTCAAAAATTAGAAAAGTAAGTTCACTTTTTTTTATTATTTCACAACTTTTTTTATTATTTTCCCCCTTGTTTGTTGTGAAATGCATGTTTCTACTTGTTTTTTTCTCAAAAAATCGCATACGGCGCTTGTATTTCGCATCGGTACAATGCCATTACAACGTTAGACGGCCCGTGGCTCTACTAAACTACCTAAGCAGCCGTCATTATGTGCGCATTCAGTTCTTCCAGCGAGTCAAATCTGTTTGAAGTCTAAAATTATCGTTCCAAAACCGCGGGTTAATTTACAGCTGTTTTCATGTAACTTTAAAACAAATGCGCCAATTTACCTTTCCGTGACACGCTTTCAGCCTTCACTTTTCATACTACCGTCTAGATCAGGGTTGAAAAAAAAAATTTTTTTATTAACGAGCTTTTTTTTTTAAAAAAAAAATTTTTTTTTGATTTTTTTTTTGACGAAAATTTTTTTTATTAGAAAAAGTGTTGCAAACGACGTTTCAGGATAAATGAAATCGATGCAACATATTTTTCAAAAATTGAAAAATTTTCGCCTGAGACCCAACTTGTGTGGTGACACCCGGTAGCATTGTGCAGATTCTATGGAATCCTACCAGTCTGAGGTTGATGTTCACTAACGATGTACTCTAATGTATGGTAACATGCCGTACAATGTATTTTAATGCATCTAATGCCGTATATCTGATATACGACCATCAAAATATCGATTACAGCCCAAATCTTGCGTGTCAGATCGACTTTGCGCGCCCGGTTTTGCACCAGACCTATGTATATACATGTGTAGTAGCATGCAGTGGTACATTATCGGTGCCACATCACTATAAAAGACCATCCCCGCGCATCCCTGTACGGATTTGGGGACAATACAGGGCGCCGCAGGCGCGATTTTGGAAAAATTGTCCCGTCCACAGAAAAAAAGTGCCAATTTTTTGCCTCGAAAAAGGCCATTTTTGGACATTTCAGCCCATTTTGGGCAACTTTTTTTTATTAAAAAAAAGCAAAATCTGAGTTTCAAAAAAAAATTTTTTTTTTAAAAAAATTTTTTTTTAATTAACCACTTTTTTTTTGAAACAACCCTGGTCTAGATATGTAGGTACGTATGGTGGACAGCGAATTGTCACGTTATCTGGCTCATCGTAAATAATAGCACCTCGCTACTGCCCAATTGTGAACACAACTGGTCGGTGTCAACTATTCCTACATATATTCTCTAGTACAAGCGAATATACTTGCAAAAAAAGTCGACAATCTTTCACATTGAGAGCCGAAATTTTTGTGGTCCGGATTAAAAAAAGTGAATCTTAAAATTTTTTTAAAAATCCAAAAAAGATTAAAAAAAGTGCGATAATAAAAAAAAATTTTAATCCAACCATGGGCACGTTTTGCACTTGTACACGCAGATCAAACCGGTTTTCCCTCTTGCAAAAACGTAGACAATGAGCGATAGCAAAATTGATGATCGAGTTGGATCGGTCGTGCCCTTTACGTGCGACATTTGCTTTCGGATGGTGAATAAATCTTGCGATGCCATTAATTTCGATCAGCTTAGGACTAAAATGACAATTTTTGTGCTGGTCAAAGATCAGAGGCAACAATAAACCTCATAATGTCTCTAATCCAAAATTTGCACGTGACCAAGCCAGGGCCTGTCCGATCACCAAGTTTGACATGTCGCCCCACGTATGTAGTTGTTGCACACGGTTATCCCATGTACAGACCTACGTACGTAGCACGCGTGCTTGCTACTGAGTTTGTTATTTGTTTGTTCAAGTGTACGAATGCTGCCATGTTTTGTATCGCATGCGCGTCAGTCAACATTGTTTGCGTTTGTGCATACAGTATAGCAATCGTAAACGTATTTGTACGGCAATTTTCTTATCCTTTCCCCCAACCAACCTAAAAAGGACGCAATTGTTCAGAAATTGCTGAACTCATTTTGCAACCATTCGCAGACGCAGTGCATCGCGATGGGGTACACGATGCTGGGTGTGCTGTACCTGATGGTTACGCTGCCAACGTTTCCCATATTTCTGCTCTATCTGGCTGCCGTCTTCACGTATCGACTTTGGCGACCGAAAATTCCCGTCTACGACTTGAAATGGGTGAGTTGACGATTTTTCGTTTCAATAACGGATAAATATTTCTGAACGACCATGTGAAACATCTGTCCCCCGTGCATCTCGTACGACATTAGCATATCATGCGGCCGATGAAAAAGCCAGCCGGCCGATGTTTCACAAATTGTAGGTAAATAACACCTAATACAGTTGTGACGATATCAAATAGATTGAAGAAGCTTTAGTTAAATTTAAGTTTTATGTAAGCTTATCACAACAAAGCGTGCGCGCTGTTTGCGCTTTGTGCGCTCATGATGAAAGCAGACAAACCCTCAACATGTTGACGGAGCTCTCAAATCAAGCCTTTCGTTTTATCTCATCCCCACCACATTCATAATCTAATCCAGCCATCAAGTTGTTGGCCTTGCCCTTTCAGGCTATCGCCTGGCACAACCTTCTCTGCATCGCACTCAGTCTGGTCTCGTGGCTGGCATTCACCTGGTACCTGATGTTTCGCGCCGATTCCATCTACTCAAAACGAACCGACGGGCAGCTGCAGCGCATTTTCGTTCTTTATTCGTTCAGCAAGGGACTGGAGCTGTTGGACACCGTGTTCATGATGCTCAGGCATAAAAGCAGACAGGTTACGTTTGGTTGGGTGTTCTTTTGTTGAAATCTTATGGTTTTGGTAAAATTGTAGTTTACCTGGAAGTTTAGAATGAAATCACTACTTGTTTGGTAGCCTTGTCACTTGTAGCAGCAATAACCGATTGTCATTTGCCTAACATGCACCCGTCATCTTTAGCGCTGATTGAAATTGTTTCTAACCGTACATTTATGAAATGGGTGGATGACATGATGTGTTCTATTCAAACAACAAAACAAACATCAACAAAATTAACAATCACCAGCGAGAGCACACAACGAGAACTACATTAAATTAAGTTAAATCATAATTAATTAATTAATTTTTTTAAAAATTTAAATCAAACAGTAAAATTTACGGATGCGAGAGTATGGAGTCATGTATCTTTGGGAATTTAGTTAAGTGTAATAGATTTAATACTATGCACATACCAAACCGATTACATGATTGCTGTTCCACTCGCAGATCTCCCTTCTCCACGTCTACCATCACGCATCAATGTTCCTACTATCAGACTGTGGTTACCGTATCTTCCCGTGGCCGTGCATGGCCGTACCTATCGCTATCAACTCATTTGTGCATGTACTCGTCTACAGTTACTATTTGGCCACCAATTTGGGTTGGTTTGATTATTTAGGTGAAAGGGAAAGCTGTTTTGGGTTCCATGATATTGCAATTGTTGTACACATGGGCAGTTTTTGACATCTGTAAACTCAGCCAATGAATGACTATCGGCTGAATCGCAAAAATGTGTCCGTGGCTAATGCGGATTGCAAACCTGGCCCTCACAGTTGTGTCGGACAAGAGATTCCTAGTTGATAGATGTCGCAATATGAACCTGGAACAAGCGCATGAGTGTTTGTTTTGTCAAATTCCGAACATGGACCTATTTTTTGTCTGTTTTTTTCTTATGACACTTCAGTTTATGAAAGTTACTTTTGTGTCACCGCCACGCGATGCCGGATGACACCACAAATGGCACTGTTAGTCACCCATGCGAAACAACTCACTGTATCAAAGCTCAGAGACATATTTTACGTTCCTGTAATTCGCAATAGGGCTCGCACGGGAAATTTTTTTGAAGGACGGGAAAAGTTGGGGAAATTTCCCGTTTTCCCCAAGGGTCCGGGAATTCGTGCGGGAAATGGAAGTTTGGAATTTTGAAGGACAGGAAATGTCGCGGGAAATGGTTTTCAGAATTTTGAAGGACGGGAAATTGCGGGAAAAGGCCTATTTCCCGCGGGAAATGCGGGAAAACGGGAAATTTCCGGCGGGAAATGGTGATATTTCCCGCAGTTTCCCGTGCAAAATAGGAATTTCCCTTAAATTTCCCGCTGAAAATAGGAATTCCCGTAAATTTCCCGCCCTAGTTTTTGGTTTGAGACGTTACTAACGCAATAGCTGGCCGCTAAAAGTGTTCCTTTGATGTTTTAAAAAGTGGATGACAATTCCTGTTGTCTGTTTATGTGAACTGGCAGTGTAAAAGTAGGTGAAGTTGTCCTTTGGAGGATGAACAACAACTGTATAACAGTATTTACCAAGAATTCAGGTCTGTTCATGCTGAGACACGTTCAACCGAGTATTCTAGCTATAGTCCGTCCATCAGCTCATGTCACTTTGTGATGCTGCTGGCCAACTTGTTCTCTTCCTCCACGTTCTAATGAAAGAGAAATTGAGTTTCCGAAAAAAAATTATTTTTGCTCCTAGATTGTGGCTTTTATGAAATCGACGTGTTTTATCGATTTTAATTTATTTTAATTTTAAATTTTGATCGAATTCAATCTTTTTTGACACATTTTGTTATTTTTTAGTGTTTTTGCAAAATCGGTCACACTCAGTTTCTCTTTCATTAGAACGTGGAGGAAGGGGACAAACCAGCCAGCAGCAACACAAAGTGCCATGAGCTGGTGGACGGACTATACACACACACGTGCCATTAAATCCGTGAATTTCTTTATTGATCCGTTCGGTGCATGAGCCGCTAATTGTAAGTTGGAAATTTCCGTCTAAAAGCAAACCAGCCGTGCTTTGCAGACCTACAGTAGACCATACCGTATCAACCTGAATTATTACACGCTTGAAGTGTTTCGGGTTATTGTAGCCACGTCTCGCGCGGTTTAGCCGATAAACAACACACACAAACGCACCCTAAATGTTTTAATGATGTTGGCTCTTTCACCCGCAAGCCACGCGCGACGTGGCTACAGTAACCCGAAACATTCTGATGTGTAAGAATTCAGGGTGATGGTATGCTCTAAGACTGCAAGGTATGGCTGGTTTGCCTATAAGTCAATTGCTCAGGGTCGTGATTTTCACGAACAGGTCTGAAAAGGACAAAAGTCCATTTCCAACTCATAGTGAAGAAGAAAAGCCAACAAAAGGTGATCTGATCGTTTCGATTTCACGTTTCCCGCGGGAAATTTCATGGGAATTACTGACGGGAATTCCCGCGCGGGAAATGGCCGAAGGACGGGAAAAAGCGGGAAATGGCCGATTTCTCGCGGGAAATTTCCCGCGGGAATTTTCAGGCACTATTTCCCGCGGGAAATGCCACTATCGAAAATATTTCCCGGGAAACGGGGACGGGAAATTTCCCGCAAATTTCCCTCCCTCCCGCGAAATTCCGCGGGAAAAAAATTTCCCGCGCGAGCCCTAATTCGCAAGTTTTCATTTACCAATGCACACAGACACATTTCAGGCCTGGACGTCACTCCCTACAAGCAATACCTCACACAAGTGCAACTTATCCAGTTTTTTATCGGTCTTCCCTTTATGTATCAGGGCATTGTGTATCACGGGTTCTGCATTTATGGACTGTTATTCGACCTGACAATGATCTGGCTATTTGGCAACTTTTATGTGCGAAATTATCTCGGTTGGTTTGGAGGTCGCAAGAAGAAAGAACGTCTTGAATAAGATTTTGACTGTTTCGGACAGCGTTTTCATGTCATGGTCAACTAACTGTTATTACTGATTTACTGTATGTTCACAAATTGCCTTCATCTCAAAATGCATTTGGCTGGCATTTTGTCAACAGGTTTAGTTTAGGGGTTGCAATTGTCAATATTTTCCTGATAACTTTTCAAGCCTTAATCTCGTAACTCACATGTTATTATGCTTGTGTCGGTGTTTGTACTATTGGTACCTATGAAACTTGCATTTTCTCAGATTCTCATTGATTTTGTCATCATAGTTGATCATAATATTTTCAAAGTGGCACCTTTACGAGCAGGTTTATGATGTCCTGATAAACATATCGAAAGAAAAACCAATCCAAGTGCTGAGGACGCGCCCCTGTAGGCCAGGGCCGGGGCCATGAAAAATAATCGATGTACTGACTGTACTGAGTGCAGCAATATTGGTCTGTTTCGCCCTGCTTTCGCAGACAGACCGAGGCGCCAGGGCTCACGGATTCTGCATTTACGGACCGAGGGCCGGGGCCGTGCTTCTATATGTCCGAGGCCCAGGTCCTGGCCTACATGGGCGCACCGACAGGGCCGGGGTATAACCGAAACATTTTTCTGACCAGGCGACATTAGAGCTACAGGGTTGTGAATAATTCAACGTTGTTTTCGTGTATGCAGTTGTGCGTGTGTGTTCGCGTTGGGTGTGCTGTTGCCTGGTTTAGTGCATGGCTATTTTGTGCTTTTCTCTTTAGATTATACAAATGTATACAAATTATATAGGTTCGCTTAGCCATATCCTTTGCTACGGTTGCTCAAATAATTTATGTCACCGGGTGACGTTTCATCCGCCAATATTCAAGAATAAAGCGTTTTTAATTAATTGAACGAACAAATTTGTGTAATGTAAAGAAAAAAGCACAAAATAGCCATGCCCTTGATAAATAAGGCAACAGCACACCCATATACGAAAACAATGTTGAATTATTCACAACCCTGCAGCTGTAATGTCGCCTGGTCAGAAAAATGTTTCGCTTATACCCCGGCCCCAGCCCTGTCGGTGCGCCCATGTAGGCCAGGGCCGGCGATGGGATCTCCGAAATTGATTATTTTAATTGGCCCCGGCCCTGGCCTACATGGGCGCGCCCTTACAAAACGAACAAAAAAGAGAAAATCCTCATGTGCCACGTTGTATTCTTCGCAACACTTCACGTTGTACTTTTCCCAAATCACCAGCCACGTGTGAATGTGTCACTATCTCTGGCCCCTCCGAAATCGGGCTCGTGTTGGTATAGTGTTACTATACTATTCCACTATTAACAATGATTATTGTAAGAAAATATTAAACTATCTTGAAATTGCAAAGGTGGATATCAATGGTTGATCATACACTGTGTCCGTCTACTGGCCTTGCACCGTGATTCTCACTCGAAAAAAAGTGTAAGATTGCACACTATAATGTAGAAAATCTTACACTCCGAAGTGTCGGGAGAAAACTATTATCAAGAGTGTAGGATTCTACACCATGAGAGGTGTGTTTTGGGGCCTACACTTCAAAAGTGTAACTTCACAATGCATTACAAAAACTCAGCGCGCACGAGGTACACAAATAGTGTAACAGCAGTGCGCGTGTGGGTTTTGATCCAGCAGCAGCGATTGATCGTCCAGTTGTGAGTCCACCGCGTTGTCCGCTCGGCCATCCGATCGTTGACGTCAGTTGCAACAAAGTCGTTCATAATACTAAAGACGCGCGGGCGCATGCGTTGGATTGTGTGCACGCGTGCCTGGCCGTGCAAGGCAACCAGTGTATTGCGCACGTTGTTCATTTGCACGGATTTACACGTGCGATTACTTTGCCCATGCACTAGGAAATGAATGCGCGCTTTTGCAAGACGATAGATTACCGAATTTTGTTTTTATTTTTGGTTCGTTTCGCAACGTTTGGTGAGAAACCACAGAGCAAGTTTATAAAAAATACTCGGTACGAA
This sequence comes from Rhynchonema sp. JSB1_4, assembly GCA_030248065.1. Taxonomy (NCBI): domain Eukaryota; kingdom Metazoa; phylum Nematoda; class Chromadorea; order Monhysterida; family Xyalidae; genus Rhynchonema; species Rhynchonema sp. JSB1_4. The sequence goes on from JASAMV010008551.1 coordinate 19,399, forward strand.
ATCAAAATCGGTGATCGGTCGGCTCCTGTCCTCCGATCGTGTCTTGATCACGTCCCGCGACTTTTTTGCAAGAAGAAAATCAAGGATACTTCGTTCGAGTTTTACTGATGCAACTAAAGTCTGCCACCACAAAAAGTTCCCAGACCTCGATGAATGTGCTTCCTAATACAAAAATTTCCGTGACCAAGACGAGACCGGACCGATCACTAAGTTCGATTTTGCTGCGTTGAACCGGGATGGGTACGGTTGAGTTGTTGAGCACGATAGAGACGTTTTTGCTTTACCTTCTGAAACAATCACGTCAGAAAGCGAACCGCAGCAAGACCGGTGTCTCAGATAGTGAATTAGTGGGATGGGAACAAAGCTCGCCCCTTCTTGATGGTAACACGTTTGAGCCTATAGGTTTGGAACCTGGCCAACAGCTAGGTGAAACCGATTATGAAGGGGGAAGTGCCGACAGTGCTATGGGGTTTGACTGGCATTTGGGAAGTAAATTTAGAAAACCTAAAAAGTTTTGTGTTAAAACTGCGCGCGTGGCTTCTGGCCCTGCCATCGTAAGACCAGCTTCGATGGTAAATCGCTCTTGACAGACCAAAAAATTGTGTGATGTTTGGTTAATTGGTGTTTGGGGTCCGAGCAAAGGGAAGAACAGAGAAAAAGCAAAATGAGCAAATTTAGTAACATTTTCTTCCCGCCACTGTTGCTGTTCCAAGTTTCAAGTCAACCTGACATGCTCTGAAGTTTATTGTTCAGATGCCAAGCAATGCAGATGCGATTTCAGTTCCGCACAACGCGGGAAACTTCGTACACTTTTGGTGTACCTTTGGTGTGGTACACCAAATAGTGTAGCCAATTCGACACCAAAGTGTCACTTTTGAGCCACACTCATTCAGAGTAAGATTTTCTACAAATTTGTGTAACTTTGAAAGGTTACACCTTAGCTAGTGTATGTGCACTACACTTTTTTTACGAGTGAGTTTGCTTCATTATCACATGCTAGAATTGGCGCGCACGGTATATTCAGTATTATCAAACAAATTTTGCGCCAACAACCGATATCAACAATCCTAAAATTGTAACGCATGCTGCTGCTCAAGAGAACCTGTGACGTCGCACAATTCATCCAGGGATGCCACATTCGCATTGATCACGTGGCGCACGTGTTGTCACGTCAGCTATCGAGTGATAAATTGCGTGCACACAGCAAGATATTACCTGTTCATTGTGGTTGTGCGGTGTGAAACATTGTGGTATCGTTGTCTGTTGATCATATTTCGACATATAGTGTATAAGCCCCCATTCAGCGATGTTTGGAGCGGGTTGGGTCGACACCGTTCTAAATGAATGTTTTGAATGTTTCAGGCATTGCCAATTCAGGCGCAGAGCCATGGAACATTGTTGGTGCTGTGCGATGCCAGACCACGTGTCTTTGCGCCACGCAGCAAGCAATGTTCAATCGGTCTTTGCCTGAGTTGGCCATGCCTGTGAAACATTCAAAACATTAATCAACAGACTATGTATATACGGCTGTAGCTGTAGCAGTGACTTATCGTAATGTATTTGGTATCATGCTGATTGCGGCATTCTGCAACCGACAGGTGCCTATTATTACATAATCTCTAATTGCGATGTATCATGCACAGGGTTGGGCAAAAAAAAACGACGGCGTTTTTTCTTAAAAAAACGACGTTTTTTTTAAAAAAAAACGCCTGGGTCGTTTTTCGTTTTTTTTAAATCCTGAATTTCCTTGATTTTCCCTGATTTTTCAGGGAAAGTACCCTGATTATCAAGGAAAATCAATTTTTTGTCCCATTTTTTTCAAAAAATTTTCGACCTATTTTTACTTTGTCGAGATACGTCGATATACGGAGTTTGACTTTCAGTGATGACCCCGGCCAAAGTTGGTCCCATGATGCGGGTCTGATATGGGATCTTAGCAATTCGCTAGAAATGGGTTGAAACCCGTTTATTTTGCCTCAGAACACATAGAATTACTTCATTTAACCACGTTTTCTTCCCAACATGAGCGTTTTCCAATTTTTTTGGGGGCATATTTTGGTCATCTGGGCGTTTTAAAAAAAACGTTTTTTTAAAAAAAACATTTAAAAAAAAAAAACGCCTACAAATTAAAATTCGTCATAGGTCTCATCATTGAAAATCTCAAACGAAAAAAGAGTAAATTGTTAATCTCATCTCAAGATTATGTATGTGTATGTCTATGTATCACAGGCGGGCTTAAAGTATCACGGGCTTAAAATAAATTCTTCGTTGAACAAAAATTTCTTTCTTCGCGCTATTTAATTTGTTAATAATCAACTATTAGGTTACTTTTGAGGAATCGGCTTTTTTATTCATCACGTTCTTTCGAGCCGTCGGCGGCAGCGATCAGTGCCACCACCGAGGTCTGGTCGGCAGACTACAAGAGAATGGCAGTTCCATCTTACTGTGTGACAAATCGCACATGACTTTCTGAAGCCTAACCGCCCACCAACAAGCAAGAAGCGGATTTTCGTACCTTTAACTCAGATTTGTTCAGCGCCCATTTGTGTCCGATCGTGTTTCGTTTCCGGAACTTGTTCGGCTCGACTTCAACGACCTCGCCCTCAAATTTCGGTTTCTCTGCCTCTTGGATAGCCGCAAGTTTTATTTGATCGTGGTGCGTCCGTTTCTCCCTGTGAAAAAACACCAATTTGTTAATGTAACTGTTGTAATATTGTTTCCAATGAGAACAACATTACCTGCTGGACATGTTTCGCTGTTGTATTGAAGTCGGACGCGGACATCGCGCTCAGTTCAATTAGACTCGCCGATGCCTCGTTGTCTTCCTCGGTCTGCAGTTTTGGCTCAGCACCATAACTTGTGTCATATGTTTTTTATTAGTTTAGTTGTTGTATAGTTGTGGCCTGAGGTCAATTTTGTAAGCTGGTAACAAAGTGCTTGTTGAAAAGAACACCCTACTACCACGTGAAACTTTCAACGACAAAACGCTCCGAAACACAAATGGTCCTTGAACTGAGAGAGCGCAGGAAACTATGAGAAGAAACTACTAGAACGTCACACATTTTACAGCACGAAGTGCGCATTGGGAATCGGAGAGATCACTTGAAATTAAAACCAGTGGCTATACATACATGAAACGTGAATTATTTTTTTCTCACCCGATATGGCGCGCCAGACTGCCCCTTGTCCTCGAACAGAGCCGTCGTGTCTACACTTGCCATTGTGCGCAGGTCGTTAGCATCCGATACCTAAAGAACACACAGCAACACCTCGGTTTGTGTTTGGCTCCTTCATTGTTGTTCACTTTTGTGCGCTTTTGTGTTTCACACAAACAATAGCAGATGCTCGTGGTACTTTTGGAAGTTACTTGGCCAGAGCAGTCAGCATCGACAAACTCTGGCATATCGCCCGTCTGTGAAAAAAATCAGGAAGCTAAACTGTTGTCACATGTCATTCTGCGCTAAACTGCTCATTTGGAACACTCCAATCGGAAACGGCAAGGGTCTTGCCGAGCTTTTCTAGCTTCGTACTGAATCACGCAAAAACAAAACCAACGCCGAATTTCGCCGCATGTAGTTCGCCGAATTTCGTGACTGGCACTTGTACACCCTGTAACACGATGATTATAAGAGCTCTCAATATACATAGTTCATCGCAGTCTCGGGAGGAAATTGTTCTTCTTCTCGTCTCTTGTCACTTACTATGTGTAGTTGTTAACCGACATAACGAGACATGCTGCGCCACGCAAGCAGCAACCAAACCGTTATAGTCCGACAACAACTAACGCAGAATTTATGGCAGTCAGACTGCCTGATCCGTAAAGCGGACGAACGCGCCCGTTCCAGACATGAATTATGGGAATGGTTCGACTACGGTTAGCAAGCAAAAAAAACGGGGGGATAAACAAAGAGAGAAAGGAGTGCCCAAAGCATCAATTTTTCTGCATAACGACACAAAAGAATGCAATCATATGAAGCGGCTGCCAGCCAACAGTTAAAAAAACCTTTCGAAGCCACCGATGCGTTAAATAAACCCAGTCTGAAGGTGAAATAGAAGAAAGAAAGAAAAAGAAAAGAAATGCCTTCGAACTTCCTGTCTAAAACCGGGCAAGCTCATCACTTGATTTTTCGTTTTACCAATCGGGCAGTGTGGCTGCCATAAATCCTGCGTTAGCTGTTGTTGGACTATACTTTAAAACACAGAAATGACCTTGTTGGGAGCAGACACTACAGTGCAGGTGGCAGTAAAGCAGGCTGACTACAAGCCGGGTTGAGCCGCACAACTCAACTTTCATTCTTCATAAGTTTAGATTGTCTTTAGTACCACTTTTCATAGATCTTAACGCCAAGCAATATTGACTAACACGCTTCCTCTTCTGTTTTGTCTTCCAGCAGCCTGCCTGCACCTACAAGAGGCATCCGGCTGCAATTGAGAAAGCCAGCCATAGCACGAAGTAACCTGAAAACATTCAAGTGTGCTGTGATAATTAAAGCTTCTGGGCAAGAACCCTTGGACTGCGTTTGATCTGGGGCAGCACACATAAACATATGTAGGTTGGACATCGTGTTACGCGACCCTAATCTCACGAGCCGATTGCTTGCTACCTGATGTTTCACGGCCACGTTGAAGTTTGCCCCTAGTGAAAAGAAAAACGAAAAAAAAACTGAAACGCTGCTGTGACACGAATAGGCGGTTTCAAAGTTTTATACTGTAGCGACAGCAATCTCAAAAATTGTGGCAAAAACCGCAATGAACACGAACAATCGAAACGACCGCATTGTTGAACACAAAGACAAAAAGTTTCTAAAACGTGGTCATTTTGTTAGAATTTTGCACCCGGGTAATTTTAGGCATTTGTAGTGAATGAAATAAGTTGTCAATCAAAAACAAATCCTCTAATTATCAAGTTCGGTGTTTGTGATTTTCAGTTTTCAGAACCCTCAACTTATTTTATTCACCACAGGTGCTTAAAATTACACGAGTACAAAACCCAAACAAAAAATGGCCAGGTTTCTGAAACCTTTTGTTTTTTTTATTCAGCAATGCGGTTGTTTCAATTGTTATTGTGCATTGCGGTTTTCGCCACAATGTTGGAGGTTGCTGCCACTCCAGTGTCAATCTTTGAAACGGCCTATTCGCGTCACAGCAGCGTTTCAAATCTTTTTAGGTTTTTTCGCGCAACTGACCTTGAAAATCACCCTGGTTCCAATCAGTTGTCGACAAATAGTCACGTGGTTCTTTTGCTGAAGTCTCATGTTGCATGTCGTATGCTTGAGTATCACGTGTCGGTCTCGTCGTTTTGCCTGTAACTCAGGCTTAGTAATCTGATATGCGATCGAACGTCAGATTTAAATGTGAAGATTGCACAGACCCTGCAGGGGGACACTAACGCAATATATTGAAATACCTGTTGAGTGCACCTGAGGTGTTTTGCTTATTGCTTGATACCCACTGCCCCTCTCTAAATGACTAACTCGTTTCTTCGCTGCTTTGTGGTGAACAATATTCTCAGCTCTCCTTGTTTTGGAGTGTGCAGTGCACTCGCACTGATGATGACCTGGTGCACCGCATGCTTGTGAAAACAGGAGCAAGCGGGATAAACTCAACGATATTGAAATAAGGCCACGTCACACCCTTGTAAGCGTGCTGGCTACACGCGCACAATTCTTTCTCAAAAACCTTTTGGAATATAGTTTTCCCTCTACATTGAACATATAGTGAATTTCGCTATGAAATGATCGAGCGGGCATGTTCCCAATTTTCACGTGTTCTGGCTCTCTGTGCACTGTAGTGAATAAACGGCATCTGTATTCTAACGTACGGATTGGCTTGTCGCACCTTGGCACCGGTGCTAAACGTTTATGTAAACATATGATCTTAGACCATGAGGTAAATTCCACACTGCAAAAAATATATGGAACAAATTGGTGTGTTCCGATCAACTCACTATATGGAGGGAATACCGTGTTCAACGACCTTATGCTTAAAGTATCTCCGCCACATATATTCCACCAAACCAATCTCAATGAAACTTGGCACGGTGACTGGGTTTGGTCCAAAACACTCACGGCCAAAAAAAATTTTTTCATGTCAGCTCCCTGTCTGAGCCCGAAGGGCTGAAACGTAAAAAATTTTGACCCTACCACCGCACCATCAAAATAAAATACCGATCTATTTCGCATGTTCTTAATGTGCCGTTTGATCACAAATGCTTCATAAACGCCTTGGCTCTAATTTGAAGTTATACTCACTTTTTTGGCACTGCCACAGCTCGCGCTACTTTGCCAAAACCACGCAAATTTAACAAAAAAAATTTTCGTTGTATTTTTGGGCCACATAGACAGCACACAGAGCTTTACTATAAAATAGGTAACAAAGCCCATTTATCATGCTATTCAAGCGATCAAAGACTAATTTCCCATCGCTGATAAGTTTCGAAAAAAGTTTGCTCAACTGTTGTGAGCCTCAACTTTTTGGCCTTTACACAGAATCCACCATATTCAATTTCTTTCCTGAATCGTAAAGAGGGAAAGTGACGGGGTAGTGACGTTGCGTTGCGCGATCGCACACAAAACATGCAGTGACCAAAATGTTTCAGACCCGCAGCAACGTGGGTGCTCTGCTGGATTATTTTTAGGTGAAAATGTTTTGTGAGAATCACAAATAGCTCAGTGGTTAAGAGTGACTGAACGTGAAAATCAGGATTCATTTGACGAATTCTTATATGGTCATTGTGCGACCAATAGTTAAGGTATCCCCTCAAGCTCTTTTTTGACAGTCAAGGTTGGCGAACAGTTTTTGCGCTCGCACTCTGTAAGTTTAGCACCATCTTTGAAGATATCTCCTGAGCGTACGAAATTTTGCGCATTGCAATAATGTTGCGAACATTGACATTTCCACGCAGCTTTTGCACTGCTCTGGCTGCAAACGTTAGGCCATTAATTTCTTTGGTAGATTTGCCGATTTGGCCGATTTGGTCGACAATGCTTAAGGGTAGGGGGCAATAGAGGGGTTGGCGAAAACATAACCAACCCTCCGGGAAATATTTACAGGGTGTGTTATAATTGATTGGGGTACGGTAGGCACATTCTGCACGCTTTCTATGTGGATGTCAGTCGCATTTGTCGGTCAGTCTATCGCGTTTGTCAACGTGTGTGTAATTGTTATGTCAGCCATCTGTCTCAGTTGTGATTGGGCTGTTAGCATTTCTGTTTGCACGTATGTGTTGTTTCAGCAAGCGTAAAATGAAACATGTTTCGCAACAAACATTCGATTCACTATTGCACTGACTAAAAGCAAGAATATTAACCGCAACCAGCAACATAAACAGCAATAACAACAGTTTTCGCAAAAATAAGTGCGACATAAACAATGTGAAGAAACAATAAAGTGATGTGATGTAATTGATGTGACTGATGTGCCATGTATTACAGTCTTGTGATAACAAAAGAATGATAATTATGGAATTCGCACTTATGTAAATAAACGTAAAAAAGTAAATCATGGTAAGTACTTGAAGCCGCATGTCATTCAATGCAACATACTGGCATAATATCATGGAAGTCCAACATGGATTTGTTCATCGCTCACCACAGATAAGTTATGTGTTTGATATACTGGACTAGTCAAACGTATCACCGAGGACGACCTTAGCAAGACATGTCCAAAACAGTAACAACACGGAAACAAGGAAACAAACAAACAAACAAACAAACAACGGAAACAAACAAACAACTACAACAACAGTAAACAACACGGAAAGCCAAAAAGGACAAAAATAACTATTCGGTCGTGGGATCGCGTGGCTCGTACTGTTTGAGATATTTGTCGTAATCGCATCCAAAAATTCGATACAGTTCTATCTTGGTCGAATGACGCTGTTCCTTGTTCAATTCCACAATGTACTGTCCCGTCGATCTGTTTATCATGACCCATTGTGTGCCGACGTCGTCGTCTGCGTGCAGATGGACGTACGGATACCTGTAGCTGAGTGTAGAACATTGGTAAACTATTATAATTGTGATCCTTCGTTTCGAATAGCTTATCAAATAAATGAGACGAAACTGTGCTAGTTAACCGTTTGAATAGGCATGCGTGGTCGAAGTGGACGAATTGTAGGCCGTACGTGCGATCGCCGTCCTCCGAAATGCCGGTTTCCTGCGTCACGAAGAACCAACGGCGTGCACCTTTTGAAGGCTTGTCGGGAACGAGACGTTTCTGTAAAAGACAGTACGTATTTTGCCATAAATTATTTGTCAGTATGTTACAAATAACACATAATTAACGTCATGAAACTAATGTGTCACCTTGCAAGTTGTGCACTCTGCGTCCAACAGTTCGCGCAAATATTTGATACCATGACTGACTATATATCGACTGATAATACACGCGTTTACAACAACAGCAAAAGCAGTTACATAATATTACGTACTTCATATATAATTAACTAACAATATGTTTTGGCAATGTGCATTGTGCATGTTGTGTGCTTTACAAGAAGTTACGTAATGTTATTTGTCGGAAAATACGCAATCATTTAATGATGAAACATAATTTGCAATATATCTATAACAAACGACGAAAAAGACAGTAGCGACACAAAAAACTATTCATCTGTGGAATTGATTGGTTCGTACTCTTCCAGGTATTGGGTGTAGTCGCATCCAAAGAAGCGGTACAGTTCCATGCTGATCAATTCACGCGCCTTTGTGCTCATTTCGCGAATGTATTGTCCCGTCGATCGGTTGATCATCACCCATGGTTGGCCAACCTCGTGTTCCGAGAGCAGGTGGATGTACGGATATCTGTAACGGAATGTAACACGTGGATTGACTTATGTAATGATGTTCCCTCGTTTTATGTGGTTGTTTCGTAAATGTGACCATTCTAGTTAACCGTTTGAACAGGCACGCGTGATCGAAATGAACGAATTGCAGGCAAAACGTGCGAGTCCCGCCTTCCGCAATGCCCGTTTCCTGCGTGACAAAGAACCATCGTCGTCCACGTTTTGGAAGTTCGTGTGGCAGGATGGGTTTCTGCAAAAGAAAGTACGGATTTTAAAGTAACTTATTTTTATGACAGTTACAAATTATAAACATTGGTGAAAACGAAAGTATCACCTTGCTGTCTGGTAGTCGAATTATGATGATTTGCAAAAAACGGCGCTCCGACAGCCTAAACACACAAGTTGCGCATCTATATCACTTACGAACACATACATTACACTAAAATTACTTACGGAAATTAAATTAACATACTTAACTGACAAAATAATGTACATCAACCCATAAATAAAATGAACAACAGTAAAACACCTGCAGTATGCGCAGAACGATAATGTACCCGCCGAGAGCGAATACGTGAGTCAAATTAACGGCAGGGACAATATTCGGGGGCTCGCGAGGATCGGGAGGTGGTTGATCCGTCAGAGAGTTTTTTACTTTACCAATGCAGTAGAGAAGTATGATAAAGTGCTTCCTCTTCTTATGTTTGGGTGATTCGTACAAAATGATACAAAGGGGATAAGTGTAAGGACGCAAATCAAAACTGGTGCCACGCACAGAAATTGCACAATTGCTGCTAAATAGTCGTTAATCATTGCCCTGAATGCTTCCCCAAAACTTGTCCTCAACGGCCCCACATAAAAAGTAACGACCATGCAAGAACTACAAGCAACCACACCAATCAAACATCCCGCTGTGACGCGCCAAATGAGACACCACAGCACCTGCACGGAAACTAGCGCGGATATCCATCCTTTCTTTACCCGAATGGTGGGTGGGAGGGTGGGTGGTTGGGTGCAACCACAACAATAACTTATTGCCGGTAAATGTCACAGACCATATCGCTGTTACACGTACATACCGTCATGTTCAATTACTGGTCTCATTACCTGCAACAACGCGCACCATAGGCGCACTGTAAGGGCGGACTTAGGTTGAACACGGAAACCGGAACACGGAAATAACTTACATACAAACTAGTTTCGTGGATTTCCGTGCACGGAAATATTTCCGGTTTCCGTGTTCCGTGTTTTTTTATTTTCACGGAACACGGAAATATTTCCGTGTCAATAGTTGCTGTTTGCGTCAACACGCGGGCTTTTGACGTCAGCACGCTGGCTTTTGTCATCATCTCTGAAAAAGCACCGTTTCGTCCTAAGCATTTCCGTGTTCCGTGGCACAGAAATATTTCCGTGTTCCGTGATTCTCAAAACTATTCACGGAACACGGAACACGGAAATATTTCCGTGTTCCGGTTTCCGGGTTCAACCTAAGCCCGCCCTAAATCATAAAACATGCGGCATATTGTATCGTTATGAAAACGTCAAACAAATAAAATTCCATACGAGAAAACAAGCCACACGGTTACGCAGTGCTCCCAAATTATTCAATTTTCCCGCCTTCGAAAAAAATCGGCCTAATCTACCAAAGAAATTCTACCAAATTATTCAAATTTGCCACACACCCTGTACCTTCGACCAAAACTACCAAATCGGACGCCTCTACCAAAAAAATTAATGGCCCACGTTATGTTACACCTGCTAAAAACTGATAAAATGCTGAGTTGGATCCGCGCGTGCCACACGCATAGCGATTACGGTAGCTGCCCAATAGCATTGTGGGAAGCAATTGCCTTCTTGGGTTAGCAGTCCATGCGCGCCACGCAGGCAGAGGTTACGGTAGCTGTCGCAAAATGAATTTGGAAAATTCGTGCTCCTGCTAAAAGGTGGAATTTTGATATTTCCATTATAAAACAAAGTGGGCGCTAACTAAGCGAATAGAGAAGCGTATTTTGGACGCGGCCTAGCAAACTTAAAAGCGCTCTGTATTGCGCTTGATGATAAACTTAATGTGAGTGTCTAAGGCCCCATTTTGCATTGCGCAGTGCAGCCTGAAAACTAATCGTATTACGATACTCTTTGGTGAAAACATTTTGCGCACACCCAATTCATGAGACACATTTCATGCCGACTTTCCAACCTGGAGAACTATGGCATTGAGCGTGTTTCGCCACGGTCGCTGTCACTAGCAGAGCCAATAACGTCGAACCGCAGCGCATGATGAGGAGGTAGTGTGCTCAGCCCTTAACGTTGATTCGGCTGTTTTCCAATCTTCTTCGCTTCTTTAATATAATGAATGAAAATTAAGGATTTACCGCTGCTTTTATACTCGCTCGACGGCCACGTGGTGACACACATATTGCCCGCACGTGTGTAAAAGAAATGGATTACGATATCGAGCAGTTCTCGTTGCTGGCGATACGGTAGCATTGATGTGATGCAATTTCTTTCGAGTTCCGTGCAGAATCTGTTCCACTAAAATAGGAACTAAGTGTGTGAGATGCGTGGCAAGTGGAAATTATTGAAAAATGAGCACCTATAAAATTTGAAGCATAATTTCCTTGCTGATCATTATACTTGCCGTGTTTATTATACAAAAAAAAAAAACCACGTAAAGAATTGAGGGCTAGCCCCTCTAGGAAAGCAAAGCACAAGGTTACATTATGATAGGTTTATCGTACATACTAAAGAATACATGTAAGCATACATATAATCCAACCTAGCACCGCTCGGGCTGACGAGCGAATGCCCCAAAAAAAGAGAAAATTCTGCTACACTACAACAGTCAAAACATGGTGATTCACCTAGTACAAATTACACATGAAACCTGGTGTTTACTACACAAGTTACTATATTACGATATAATATTACTATAACAATATCTATCAACTACATGAGTTGACACTCGGGTGTCAACACAAAAATTAGCACAAATTTAATCAGAATCAAGGCACTGTTTATAAATCACATTATAATCCCACGGTTATGGTCAGTCCAAAGTCATTCCTTTCATTTTTTTTTTCGAAACGCGAGTGGACAGGCCAGTATACCCTGGTAGGCGTGGCTCCTCGATCCTCATGGACTTGTTGGCTGTTGTCCGTATGGAGTCGGCGGGTTTAGACTGCTGCCGACTCGAAGTGGCTGCTGGTTGACTGTTGCAGGCCACCGGAGAGTTGGGGAGCCCACCCCATGAGCTTTGCCATAACCGACAGGTAACAGGCACAACCTCCCGGTTTCGATTTGGACGAGTGGGTAGATCACATAGACTGGATAGTGTGCCTGTAATTTGAATAATAGAATAATACATAGCGGCATTGGCCATATACATAGTATACACCGGCATTGGACAGCCTGGTAGTTTTTGGTAATTTTTGGTTATTGTGCCAAAATGGTAATGCCCTAAAGTCAAACTTTCAAAATACACGCAAGATAATGATTTACAAGAACAGTTTTACGAAAATAAAACTTAGTTACAAAATACAAAACCCAAAGTCCTCCTATTGGTCAGAATAATTGACCCATTATATCCGCTTTGCCCCGTGGTTTTGTGCCAAAAGATTAGTTAGGACAATGCCGACGTTTGAATTTAATGCCGTTTGGAAGGCATGGCTAATAAAAGAAAAATAAAAATAAAAAATTGAGACGAAAAAATTGTCTCCTGACCACTTCTTGAGCAGCCAGCCAACTTTTTGAGAAAAAAAGGCCTCACGGCTTAGTCAAAATACAGCGACAAACGGTAGGCGAAAAATTGACCAAAAAAGGGAAAAACACTCGCAAAGTACATAAAACATGACAAGCACAAAAAGGAATAAGTCCGTCGGTCCTGTATGTTGGAGGTTTATTCGAAAAGTTTGGTTAGACCGAAAGTGTGGTTGTATTGTGAAACAATGAAAATCGATGGACAAAATAATAAAATTTGTTGGTTTCGTTGTGTCAAAACAGGTTTTGGATTGTAGAAGAAAATGTGTTTTGGTTCAGAACGATATTTTTGTGAATAGCAAAGCGAAAGAAAAACAATTTTATCCTCCGTCCCCTTAAACGATGTCGATCAGTCTGCTCGCTTCGACGCTCTCGTCCTCGGTGTCGGTGCCCTCATCCATATCGCTGTCGTCCGGCGAAACTCGTTGTGGACCGGACGTCGTAAATTGGTATCGCACCGGCATTGCCCTCCACGACTCAATCACTGCCCCTTCCTTGCCCTGGTACACGATGTCGTACGCCGTCTCTGTGTTGGCCGTTGGTATCGGATGACGTACGGTCGAACGACGTTTCGTCATTTTCGTTGGGATGATTTGCTCGTGGCGCATACCCTGCTGAATGCTGGTGAGCCGTAGTGCGATGTTGTTGCGCAACTTTTGCATGATCTCGGCGTGCCAATTCGTCACGTGCAGCTCAACGAAGATTTGACCGCCGTTGTAACTCGACTCCGAGACGCTCTGGATGTTGACTTTGTCCAGAGCTCGTCCGAGCTCCCTGGCTTTGAATTGCTTCTTCTGGTTCGTTGCTGGACTGGCCTTGGGTGTTGCTGTCGCATCGATGGTGGTGAGTTTCGCCGCCTTCTTCGACGGTTCGTTGTCGACATCCGTGTTGCGCCTGGATGACTTCGTGTGACGTTCGCCTTTTTGTTCGATCGGTCGCTGTTGCACCTCTGCGATTTTGTGGGGCGACACGTTGCGGCGAGGTGGCGAACGGTGGTACGATCTCGGCGGTGACCTGCGACGTGACAGTTGATGTCGACGCGGCGGTGAGCGACGCGATTCTTCACGTTTGCGGTCGTACTCGTTGTGCTTGCCGTCGTATCGTTTTCGTTGGCGACCCACATCGCGACGGGAATTGTCGTGCGGCACCTCGGCTTGGTGTCGGTCAGATTGTCGATCGACGGTGTCGCGTGTCGTGTTGTGCGGAATGGTCGCTTTGTTCGGCTTTTCCTTCACTGCCCGTTCGACATCGTGGCGCTCAGCACATTCGGCCCATGAACCCTGGAGGGGCGGTTGTTTGATTTGGTTGGATTCGGCAGGTTTCAGTGGCGGAGCTTGGGGCGACGCAGATGTGGTGAGTGCGTATGCCGTGTGTCGTATGGCCGGCAACGCGGCGCGGATGACGTCGTCGGTCACGCACGAACCGAGCAGCTCAACCGTAGCCGGACATTGGTCTCGATTGATCATCGTTACGGCTCTCGATGCCGCGATGTCGAAGGTGTGTCGTATCACCAGGTACTCGGCCACTGGGTTGAATAATGCCGCTGGTTGAACACTTGGTGCCGCTCCGGATCTAGCTTGTTGATCACGCCCCCCGGTGTCGGTAGTCGAGTTGAGTCGGTCTGCCGTTCGTTGCGTTGCGTTGCTCGGGTCGCCCTGGTCGGTTGTCGGGCTCGGACTCATTTCCGGGCGTGTTGACTCTGCACTGTCCTCGATGCGGTGATTTGCTCGTTGTTGCACAAGTGCCTGGATGGTCGGCAAGCTGTCGATGCGTCGATCAAGTGTGGATCTGCCTAAAATGGGCGAGTGGTATCGGTTTAAATGTGGGTTGCCGTCGAACACCGGTGACTGCTCATCGCTCATTGGTGACTGCCAAGCGCCGCCTGCCGAACTCAGATGTTGATGGTTGTCCGGCATGTTCAAAAGGTTGATTTGTGAGGCCAGTGGCCCGCCAACATCTGAGTCCAGGGGCATTGCCGGATCGTACAGCTGCTGATTTTCTGGTCCCGTGTTGTGGAGATGGACGAATGCCAAGCTGCTGTCTGGAGTCGAGCTCTCCCTCGTGGAGTCAGCTTCGCATTGCTCACCAGGGTTTTCAGCTCTCGGCCCGACTTGGACGACGAAATCATCGGTGGCATCGGATGTTGGTTCGACCCCGGTTGCGTTGGGTACTTGACGAGGCTCCGCGCTTGAGGCGTCTGCTGCCGATTGGTCGTCGCTCATGCTAAGATGAAGGAAGAAAAGGTTTTACGGTCATTGTCAGTGTATCTTGCGTACTTGCGTACTACAATGTTCCAAAAGGTTGTTTTGTTTGGTACTTTACTGCGTATAAAATGCAAAAAAAAACACGGCCGACGGAAAATGTAAAAGTAAAAAAAACCCAAAACAAGGGGTGTCGCTGAAAAGAAAGAAGAAAAAAAAGAAAATTTTGATAAAAATTAAAAAAAATTTTGCTGTCGTCCGCTATTGATGTGGTGCCTACAGTTCCTTGTCGCTGTAGACGACCCTTCCCTGCTCTCTTGGTCGCAGGTTGTATCCGTGATCAGCGGGTTGATGTGACGTTTCCCATGGCAACGGCTCTCCGGCCTGCTTCTTGCGAATCGAGCGTCCATCGGCGATTCCTGTGCCTGTGGTTCGTCGCAGAATCGATCGCGGTTGTTGCCCGATTTCCTCACTCCCCGTGGGATTGTCGTTGTTTCGATTATCGTCGCTATCGATCTGGTCGGCGAATCTGACCGTTTTTCGTCGGTCTCCTGGTTTCTTGGATCTGGGCACCAGTTTCAGTTGGTTGTAGTGCACATTTCGGTAGTACCCGTCACACTGCACGCGCACGTTCGGCATTTGCACGCCGGTGACCAGGTATGGGCCCCGAAAGTGTTCCGTCATCTTGGCGCATCCTCCAATTGGTACGGCGTGACTTCGAATGTACACCACGTCGCCAATTTCGATGTGTGGTCCCTTGGCTTCGGCGATTGAACGTTGGAGTACTTGGTCTTGTGATCGCTGCCAGTAGAGTCCTCCAACCCTCCAGGCCTCAGTCAGCTGAGCGGCCAGACGTTCGACGTACGAGATGGAATCAACGTTGTACACGGATGGCTCGTAGTTCAATGCGGCCTCGACCGGCAGTCGACACTCCATTCCGAAGAGCATCTTGTATGGCGACACCTTTGTTGTTTGGTGAACAGCCGATCTGTACGCCAAGAGGACATACGGGATTGCAGTGGCCCATTGGTCTTGTTTTTGACCACAGTAGAACGCCAACGCCTTGGTCAACACCTGGTTCAGACGTTCGACTTGTCCATTTGCTCTGCAGTTATATGCGCTCGTGCGGATGTGTTGTGTGCCGCACAGCCGATGCACTTGCTCAGCGACCCGGGCACAAAACAATTGGCCGTTGTCCGTGGTGATGGCTAACGGTGCCCCGTATCGACAGACGATTTCGGTCACCAATGTGTGTGCGTATTGCTCGGCCGTGAGATTCGTGACCGGGGTGGCTTCGGCAAACCTTGACAGGGCATCCATCATGACGAGGATGTACTTGTAGCCCTCTGGTGTTGTGACGAATGGTCCCACTGCATCGACATGCAACCGAGCCCATGGTTTGTCGGTAATCGGGAGCGGTGTGATAACCGATCTCATCGGGTGGGTTGACGTCTTGAATCGGTGACACATTTGACACGCGGTGCATTGGTCTTTCACTTTTGTGTACATCCGACGGAACCAAAACCTCTGTCGAAGTTTGGCATATGTGGCGGCGAACGAGAAGTGCCCGGCTGTCATGTGCTCGTGGCTGATGTTGATCAGTTCCGCTTGCAACTGTTGCGGAATGACGAGCAGTGCCACTCGATCTTGTTGTGGGTCAATGAAGAACAGAATTCCTTCGATCAGTTCGAAATCATGTTCCGTGGCGAGCACACGCATGGCCTCCGTCTTGTCGGATGGTAGCTCTCCCGTTTCCATGTACGTGATTATCGGGAGCAGCCATTTGTCTGATCGTTGCGCTTGTGTCAGTCCGGTGTCCGAAACTGCCGGGGTCCCGTCGGTTTGAGTCGACCACTGCGTGCCGGCCGTTGATGTGGATGGCGCTTCGTGATCCGCCTGGGTGATATACGGTGTGGTTTCGCGTTGTTCCGACGTTGTCGTGTCTGACGAGGTGGCCGCTAATCCTCCAATCTCCAGTGGTTCTGGTTCGTCCGTTGGGGTGTTTGCCGATGGGTGCCTGGATAGTGCGTCGGCACCCAGGTTCAGTCGTCCTGGCAGGTAGGCCACCTTGCAGTTAATTCCTTGAATCGAGAGCGCGTACTTCTGCATGCGGGGTGTCAGGTATTTGCCGTCGATCAGTGAACGGAGGGCCTTGTGGTCCGTGAGTATGAGCAGTTTTTGACCGTACAAGATGGATTTGTAGTAATTCATCCCGAAATGGATTGCGAGTGCCTCCAATTCAACCGATGGATATCTAGATTCCGTGGGCTTTGTGACACGGGACGCATACCCGACGACTTGCATTTTGCCTTCTGGATTCTTCTGCATCAGTATGGCCGATAAGCCATCTTTGCTGGCATCGGTTTGCATGTAGAAATCGTCACCGTATCGTGGAAATTGCAACATCACTGGGTCGGTGGTGAGGATATGCTTCAGTCGGTTGAACGCTATGCGGCAGTCTGCCGTGAACACGAATTTTCGTTTGCGTTTCATCATGTCAGTGAGTGGTCTGGCGATCATGGCGTGGTCACGGACGTGTCCTCGCATGTAGTTGGTGAGGCCGACAAAGGATTGCATTGTTTGCAGGTCGTTGGGTTCGTTGAAGTTCTTCACCGATTCGATCAAGCGGTCGTTTGGTTTGATGCCGTCACGTGACACTTCGACTCCCAAATACGACAGCTTGCGCACGGCGAATTGTGACTTTTTTAGCGAGAGTCGAATTTTCGCTCGTCGGAGTCGTTCAAAAATCGTCGTGAGGTCATCCAGGTGTTGTTCGAATGGTCCGACAGTCCACACCAGCAGGTCGTCAACGTAAGCGGCTGCTGTGTCACTTATTCCCGAGAGCAGTGCGTTGACCAGTCTTTGGAACGCGCGGGGTCCGTTTTTCAATCCTTGGGCGACGACGTTCCAATGCCAGGTGCCATGGTGAGTAACGAACGCCGTTTTTTCCTTGCTCGAATCCGTCAGGCCGATGTGCCAGAATGCGTTCGCGGCGTCCATCGCCGACAAGTACGAGTACCCTCCAAGTCGTCCCAAGATGTCCTGTATGATGGGCAATGGATATTGGTCCGCGACGGTATTGTTATTGAGCAAGCGGTAATCGCAAGTGAAGCGTATGTCGTTGCTGAGCGGCTTCTGAACCATGACGACGGGTGCAGCATACGGGCTGTTACTCGGTGATATGAGTCCGGCATTCGCCAATTCCTCGACTTTCTTCTCAAGCAGTATTTGCTTCTGCCTCGGCTCCCGGTAATGTCGTAGTGCCACTGGAGGTGTGTCGCCAGTGTCGATCGAATATTTCATCAAGTCCGTTTGCAAGACATCCAGCTTGTTTGTCACAAACACGTCAGCATATTGGCTCAGCAATCGTTCCATTTGTCGACTTTGTTCGGGCGTCAGGTCACATGTGTTGGGGTCGAGATTCAGATCGCTTTTGATTTTGTCCCATCTTGATTCCAATGTTTCGTCTTCCGCCAGTAATGGCGGTGCCGGTGGTTCTTTGCTCCAATCGATGGTGTTTGCGGCCGTCGATTGTGCAGGTGCGCCCAGTTTGTCTTCGACACCCCCAGTTGCTGCAGCTGCGTATTCGTGACGTCCCTGATTCGTCTCATCGGAACTGCTGGCATATTCGTGTTGTGCATCACTGGTTTTGGCTTGATAGGTTCGGCCACTGGAAATCAAGACTTCTGAGCCTTTTGGTGACAATGTTCCCAGGTTCGTATTCGGGTAGATTTGCACAGGGCTGATGTTCGGGTTAACGATGTGAACGGGAATTGTGTTGGTGTCTGATGGCGCCACAAGTTCGTTGGGTATCAAGATTTGGTATCGATCCAGCAACTGCTCGTTTGGTTCGAACAACGCGTCGGGTATGCCCAGCGGTGCGTTCAGCGGAATGTGGACTACTTTGGACGTTCGCGCGGGAATCACAGTTTTCTGGTGCATACGAACTCCAACCGAAGCACTGGGGATCGTGTTGTGCTTGTTCTTGAGAATCGGTACTGACGTGCCCTTGGTTTTGAAGTACGTTGTGCCGTTCCGTTCTTCGATCGTGAGTGGCAGTGCCGATGATACAAACGGCGTGCCCAGCACGATTGGGGACGGCGGGCTCGGTATGACCAGGAAGTCCTGATGCGGCATTTGAACGTCACCCAACTTCAGTGCAAATGTCACTTTCGAGGTGACATTGACCATCGAGCCATTGATTGTGCGCACGTTGATGTCGGTCGGTCTCGGCCTTAAATTGAGCGCTCCGACAACATGGGGACTCACGAAATTTAGTCCACTCCCGGTGTCGATCAAAGCTTCGAACGGTTGGTTCTTCACCAGTACCATGATCACGAAACTCCAGCTGAGTGAACCGAGGGTACCACAGCATCCCCGGGCTGTAAATCGAGCCGGTCGCTGTTTTCGTTTCCTCACGGCTGATCGGATGGCTGAGGTGAAGTCATCAAGCGAGAATTTCAGAGGCCATGGGCTGAACGTGGTTGATTGTGTTGGTGTTTCGGGCACGGGCGTGGCCTGGTTGTCTGTTTGGCTGTGGCCTGGTTCGTTGGCACTTGGTCGGTCGGTAGTAGACATGTCACCATTGTCAGGCTTCGGTTCTTGTCGCCATTCGTTCGCTTTATCCCGGCATGCCCTCCAACAGCGTCCCAACAAGCCGAGACTGTACAGAAAGTACACCACTGCGCAGACGCCAACAATGAGAGCAAGCGCGACGGCCGAATTGATGATCAACTGCACCGGTCCACTGATGAGCGTCGACAAACCACTTGCTGATTCGTGGATGATTTCGGATACACCTGAACCGAAGCCCTCGAACGCGTGGCCCAGTCCTGCACCCATGCCTTCAAGAGCGGATTCCAGGACTTGTGGCTCTAGGCTCATGCGAGTATTGTAGTGGGCCAGCGTGTCAATCTTGTGCTCCAGACGATTGGTGCGTGTTATTTGATCGCTCAGCATTGACACAGTCGTGGCGAGCCCGAGTTCGTGAGTCCTGTAGGCGGGCGGCGCATCGAACACGATTGGTTCCCACGCGTTGTTCGACGTGAACTCCACAGGAATCGATGTGACGGTGATTGGTCCCGACAAACTGGTCCATTGGCCATTGTGCTTGAATATGTGTGGTGGTATTCGGGCACAATCGATTTCCGGAGCATTTTTCACCAAGTCCCTTGTTCCCGGTACTACGAACAGCTGTTCCGAACCGACTTTGACGGGCAGGTACGTGTAGCACTTGTCTCCAACGCGATGATCGCGGAAGATGTCAGTCACGTTCACTGCTTGACAACGATGAACCATGAGGACTCCGTCGCCAACCCATGAAGCTGCGATATCTTGTCTTTGTAACAAGGCTCTAGCACCAAGGGTCGCATCAATTCGCAGCCACTGATGTGTGAGGTACAAGGCCCAATTACCCAAGTGGCAGAACTGGATCCACGATGCTCGAAATTCGTTGGTCCACACAGTGTGAAGCAAGTCAGCCAGGTATTGCAGTTTGGCATTGGTGGGATCGTCGGCACGGCTGGGATCATCCGGACGGTAGCGACTGCTGTAGGTGTGGTTGTATGCGTTTGCAGCGATCGGATTTGCAGGTGCTTGACGTTTTCGTTTGCTCGATGCCTTGTGAATTCGAATGAACACGTTTCCCTGTTCCACAGGTGTTCCACCGGTACAATGTCTCGTGGCATTCTGGTGGGTTTTCTGCAGTGTGTACGCGAGTTGGAGATGGTTGATGACGATGTGTTCCCCATTGATGTGAGCGTCGTAGATCCCCTTCTGCTCGTAAGGACAACCGAGGTCCATGAATGGTGTTGGATCCCAAACGATAACGCCGTCACGTCGTGCGCATTTGCCTGCTGTGGGTTTGCATCCTCCCACGTCACCCAAATTGCTTTCCATTGTGGCGAGGTCCATGGCTGCGACTTGTCCAAATTCGACGTACAGGTTGGAATTGACATTTCCACAGTAAGTGTAACAGCAGTACTTGTAGTCCAGCACGGTGTTGTTTCCTGTCGACCAATGATGTGGCGTGATTTTCGTGAAGTTGTGGTTGTGAGGGTGTGCCATACAATAGGTGGTATTCTGTTGGCCACATTGCCTCAGAGGAAACGCGTAGTCTTGGCACTCGGCGGATGGAATTGCTTCGTATGTCGGTGTTCGTCCAAGCACTGCGCGGCCGAACGTGATGGACATCGTGGTGCAAGTGGTGTCTGTACGTCTGTGGCATCGTGTTGCGTCACTAAACACGGGGGCTTGTAGTGGTACGTAGATGGATACGGTCACATTGGTTGTGTCAGTCCCCAACGGTGGAATGTGGCAGTTGGCACTTTGGGGCACGTGCATCGCTCGTCCCGAAATACCGGTGTTGCATTTGTAGAATTCCTCTTCACCCGATGCCACTGGAAGAAGAACGAGGCCCAACAACATCAGAGTCGCCCAGATCAAGTTGTTGAATCCGACTGCGACCCACGGGGAGCGCGTTTTCTTCGCCTTCTGTGCCCGTGAGACGCTGTTTGTGTAATTCAGACGCGGTGGGCCACTGTGGTGACGTTTTCGTTGATCTCCATCGTCGTTCATCGTTGCGCAGAATTCGGTGTGTTTGATGGGCAGCTGCACCGACCACGATCGATCACGTGAGGCGATGCCCTGATGGAACGGTGGTCGGAGCGGTGTTTGTTTTTCAAACGATTGATCGTCATCGTGTTGCGACAATGCTTCCCATGGCATTTGTTGTTCCGGCTGTGGCTCGGGGGTTTCCGGTTCCCATTCAGATGTCGAAATTGTCATGGTCGTAGAACCATCATCTGACCATTCGAGCGAATCCGTGCTTCCGAAATTGTGCTGTTGATCCGGTTCGTCCTCTTCTTCATCATCATCGTCACTGTCAGTCGGTGGTGGTGAACCTGGCGGTGTTTGTATTGCGAATCCCAGTGTTCCAGCCAGTTCGTCGTCCTCATAGTCCTGTGCGTCGTCGGAATCGCTCTCATCATCAGATTGATCATTCTTTGGTTGCGGAGGACTGACTGTGTCGACAATAACAGCGCAACCGTTGTAGTGGGGTGTGGCCTGTTGTGTCGCGGGCTCGAACAGTGGTGCATCGCGCTGTCGTAATTGTTCACGCAGAAAATCGACTTCGGAGCGAAGGTTCTGTTCGACTGTGATCTGCTCTGGGTACGTTGGTACGTACTGGGCTGCAGCTGCGCCTGGGTTGGTGTTTGGTCCTGGGGTAGGTGCACGTGGTCGGCCGGAAATTTGTCGTGCTGCGTCCAATGATGGCTGCCAACATGAGCGACTTTCGTGACCGCTTTTGCCACAGGTCGTACACACGATGTCGGATCGCGAAGGTGAACGCGATGATTGGCGGTTGCGTGTTTCCCATCGATTGTTGTTGTTGCTGCGGTCATTCCGATGCGGTTTTCTGCATTCCCTGGCAAAGTGCCCAGCGATTCCACAGTTGAAGCACTTGCCCAAACGAGAACGCGGCCGATTTTGCTGCGGTTTCGGCTGCTGATTGGCCTGATCGTGTTGGGAAGCGAAGGCCAGAGCTTGGACTTGCTGCTCAACCTTGGTAATTCGGGCGTCTGTGTTTTCTCCTCCACTGTTGTTGCCTCCTATTTGTTTTGGCATTGTTGCTGCAGCTGCAGTTGTCATTTGTTGCACAGCCGGTGTCGCGTTCTGTGCAATTGTGCCACTCATGATGTTGTACGGCAGCTGGTACGTCGGCGCAGTTGACTGATTGGCGAATGCAGTTGCCAATTGTGGAGCGGTGAACTGCGGTTGTAGATTGGTCAACTGCTGCGATGCCGTAACTGCGGCTAATGCTGGCTGGTTGAGCATCGAAGCCATCGCCATGTACTGGGCAGGTGGTATCGCGGATGTTGCTTGTGGAGCCACGGCAGCAGGTTGGTAAATTGGATTGTGTGGACTCATGGTCATTGCATCCAGCTGGTCCTTGCAGTTGTCCTCGTACTGTCTGAGGCGCTCGACCAGTTGATCGAAATCGAGCGTAGCTGGTGATTCCATGTTGCAGATTCGCTGCGCGTAGACCGGCAATAAACCACGTGCAAAACTGGTGCGCAGTGACAAGAGAGTCGACGCGTTGCCGTCATTGCCATAGGCCTTGGCATACAGCTTGCGTAGTGCCGCTGCGTATGCGATGACAGATTCACCTGGTTGTTGTCGTCGACGTTGTAAGTCATCATGTAGTCGTGCCTTGGCATTCGGTGGTCGAAAGTCGTTGACCAATTGTCGCGTTACTTGTTCGTAATCGGCTTTGATGTCGTCTGCGTAGGTAGCGTACTTCTGTTCCGCAACGCTGCCATCGGCGAGGTACATTGGCAAGCTGCGAGCACATGCCTCGTTTGAACGGCCCAACCCACGCATGTTTTTGTCGAACGTTTGCAGCCAATCGACAATGTCCAGTCGGTCAGTGTTGTCACCCTTGAATTTGTTGCGGTAGAGATCAGCCATGGCCAGTGACGACAGGGTATCGTGCTGCCCAAGAGCGTCTGCGAGCGCCGGTGCCAGGGTTTGCAACTGTGCTGCCGTCGGTAGATTGCCTGCTTGTGCGCCGTTCATGTTGGCGTCCGGTTGTCGATCAACTTGCACTGGTTGCGGTGGTGCGTCACGCGTGGTTTGTGTTGTAGCACTCGTTCGCCTGGTTGTCGTCCGGCTGGATGTCGGCACGTCCTCTGTTGGTGTGTCTGAATCACTTGCGGCGAGCCACCCACCGTCGGTTGCTATTCTGCGACAGCGTAAACGAAGCTCCCGATTTTCACGGGTTTTAATTTTAAGTTCGTCAAAAGCCTTTTTCAATTCCTGGTTAAGCCTAATAACCTCAGCCCTTTCTTTGTTGGGCATGGGCTATCATTCCGACGGCCGTGATAAAGTGAGAAAAATATTACACGAAAAATTTAATTGCCTGGTTGGCGGGTGCGTAAATCTTATCGTACCTGATTTCGGTCGGATCTGTGATCAATCGGTGGTGTCCTTGCGTTGCGTTGCTTCGTGCCCTCTGATCAAGCGGCTTGAGCGACGCGTATTCACGGTTGCACTGGGTTTTTTACTTGCACCACTGTAATACAGGTTTTGCACTAACAATCGCAGCAAGGATAATCACACAAGGAAAATACATAGTTCCTAACTACGTATGATGGCTCACAACTGCACCAAAAGAATTAGAAGGTAAAGTCAAATAATATACTCAAAAGATGTCTACCAGCCAAAAATAACAAGCAACGCCACTTGTCATGCTCCAGCTCAGACCCCTGGCCTGTTTTGGCTATGTAGACCGGATGGTCAGGGGTGCACTACCCAACTCTATAGCCTTAGAGGAGACCATAACGACTATAGCGCTTTATAATTTTAAGCTACTGACCATCCTGCAGGTGCAGGGACGCTTGTTGGCTGTAAATGAACGTTCACAAATACAACCCTCGTCTACAGACCAAAACAAAATGCGTAAGAATGGGGAACTGTAGTACCAGATGATTTGACTGAACTACAGTGCCATCTATATGTGCACAGACAGAGCCAATAGTAAGGTGATATAACTGTACACGTGCAAAGGCAAATCCTAAAGCCGGAAAAAGCGTATACCTAAGCACAGATGGTCTTTAGGCTTGAGTTAACTTAACTGCTGCACGAAAATTTACATGAATATAGAGTGGAGAGTTACAAAAAAATGTAGGTTTGTAGTGCCTATTAGTTACCAAAATATTAACATTATGAACAAAACTATTGCATGCGCATGTTAGCTTTTACCCGAATAAAGTGCGAGCAGAAAGGAAACCAAGCAATGATGGTACAGGCGAATTCGCAATTGTGGGGTGGGACGCAAAATGTTTTGGCTGGACGTATAGAAAATTCTTCGCCAGCGTTGGTTGACCTATAAGATTTAGCTACCCAGACAAAAACAACCTCGAAAAAGAAGCGGCAATTTCATTCGATCAAAAGAATGCTGTCCAACAGTCACAACAAAAAGGTTATGAGACAGCACCTAGTTGATAAGCGTGCACGTGCGAGTCTAATTCACGGCTGGAACTCACGTGCCTTCAAAAATGCGTGGCTTAACGGAATTGTTTTCGCAAAAATGGCGGCTATCCTTTAGCAAGTGAAAGAGCAGACAATCAGCGCGTGATGTGTCCCGGTTGAACTTTCCAAAATCTCGGCTGTTGCGTGAGTTGCGCGTGATGGTAGCCATAACATCGGGCGCCCGCGCATTCCTGCTGATTGACCGGTACCGTATGCCGTGGCTGTCAGGCGGGTTACGGTAGTTGCTGCGAGGGCAGTGCCGTATTAGGGCAATGCCACATGAGACAGGTTGCACATTGCACAGCTGAGTGGAGATCTGGGCGCGTACGTTTGGCTCACCATCACACACACATATGGGTCCGGGTAGCACGTGGCACACAACATGTTTGTTAGGTTGGCACACGCGCTGATTCGACACCCATGCACATTGAACAGACGTAGTCAGCAAGTCATTGAACAAAGTGTTGCACTCAACGTATGGCCAGCAAGGTACACGTTGTGGCACGTTTGTATGCCTGTCGCATCATAATGCAGCAGCCTGTGGCCTGTTAGATGCATATTACAACACCCGGTCGCGAGAAATTACAAAAACCGCTATGCGCATGTCTTAACTATGCAATACGTGCGCTGTATATGTACCACCTCACCAGTGCACCGCACTGTAAGTTAGTCCATTTTTCCCGTGCAAATGCATGGGTTCAGCTTATTGAGCTTTCATACCAACGATGACCTGAAGCAACACTGGTCTGCGAAATAAGCAACCCACAGCGCACGATACAGTATGTATAAATAAAGGAGCAAAATGCTGTAAATAAAGCAAGACTGACCAGAACACGCGGTTCGAATTCGCATTTCGCCTGACTGTCAGTCAGTCGGTTGGAGTCAACTGGGTGCCACACAAGATTGCGGCGAGATTATTTGGGTAATCAATATGATTTTGAGCATTCATTGGTTTCAGCTGAAAGCATAAAACGCGCGCGCAAAACGTACGCAAACAATTACGCGGAAGCGGGCTATTGCATACATAAGCTAAACAGAAATGGCTCAAAAGTGAGACATTGTCAGAAATGCACAAAAATTGTACCTAACTATAAGAGGTGGGAGGCAGACACCAAGAGTCGGTAAACGGCTGGATTTATTTGTGTTCTAAAACACAACCTCCGCGGCCTCCATTAATGTTATGGGGGTTCTTAGTTACCGTGTCATACCTCAGCTATTACTAAAGAATTGAGGGCTAGCCCCTCTAGGAAAGCAAAGCACAAGGTTACATTATGATAGGTTTATCGTACATACTAAAGAATACATGTAAGCATACATATAATCCAACCTAGCACCGCTCGGGCTGACGAGCGAATGCCCCAAAAAAAAGAGAAAATTCTGCTACACTACAACAGTCAAAACATGGTGATTCACCTAGTACAAATTACACATGAAACCTGGTGTTTACTACACAAGTTACTATATTACGATATAATATTACTATAACACATGTCGCATGTAGGGCTCACGCGGGAAATTTTAACGGGGGAAAAGTCCCCCCCCCCCAGGGGAGAAAAGGGGGAATAGAAGGAGGGGAAACGCGGGAAAGAAAGGAAGGGGGAGGGGGGAAAGGCCCTCCCCCGGGGAAAGGGGACCCACCCCGACCCCCCGAAAAAAACCCCACCCCCAAAAGCCCCCCCCCCCCACCCCCCCGCCCCCCCCCTTGGAGAACACCCCCCCCCCCCAAAAAAACCCTCTTGAGAGAAAAAGAGGAGAAAGGGCCCAGGGGGAAAAAAAAAACCCCAGAACACGAAACACCAATATCGCCGCCAGAAGAAAAACCTCAGAAAAAAAACCCAAAAAAAAAAAAAAAAAAACCCCTCCCAGGGGGGAGCCCCCCCCCGCGCAAAAAACAAAGCCCACGCCGAAAATACCAATTGTTTGGTTTCTGCACGTTTATTTGACAAAAATGATTTTTTGCACGCTTCTTTTTTTCAACAAGTGAGACCTCATACGTAAACGCCTGAACACTGCAAAAAACGAACAACAGTGCAGCAGTGTGCATTCTGCTGGAAAGTGGTCGCACGCGACCAACTATAATTCCACCTTTACGGGAATTACTGAGGGGAATTCCCGGGCGAGAAATGGTCAAAGGGCGGGAAAAAGCGGGAAATGGCCGATTTCCCGCGGGAATTTTCAAGCACTATTTCCCGCGGGAAATGCCACTATCGAAAATATTTCCCGGGAAACGGGGACGGGAAATTTCCCGCAAATTCCCCTCCCTCCCGCGAAATTCCGCGGGAAAAAAATTTCCCGCGCAAGCCCTAGTCTCATGAATAAAGGTGCATGCATATGCATAGCTCGCTGCTGAGGTCTGGGAAAAGTCAGTCTTTTCAAATACAGCTGCGGTGAAGAATTATATCATTATTATATTATAAAGTGTCCTTTTCAGATTCAAATACATCGCGTTACGCTGTGCACTTGAACGGGAGCAGTGGACTGTGGTTCAATAACGATATGCCAACACAGACAAAACCATTCATTTGCCAATTTGGTAAGTTTGAAACATTTAGAAAAAAAGTTAAAAGCAACATTGTCCAAGTTTTTTAAACGCAAATCACACGCTTTCAGAAACATACAACACATTACCGGACGATGGACTTGGTAATTTTTATCCAAATTATAGCCCCGTGGTATGGCAAAAGAGTGAATTGCGCGCTGTATATACAGTACCTACAGTATGTATGTATATGTATGTATGTACATAGTTTTTCTGACCTAGCTTTCCATCAGACACGGCGCTGGACGCGTTGACCACCGAATGTCTGCAAATCAACGGGCGCATGCTCGGCAGCAGCTGTTTCAAGGCACAGTGGGCATCCGCGGTACCATGGAATAATGTTGGACAAAAATGCCTGGATTTCGTCTCGGCCGATTTTACACACGAGAAGTTAACGAGCTGCTGGCACCAGAATATATGTACCCGGTTCGCAGCAGCCAGTTTGGTTGCGTAGCAAACACACTGCCTTTATTTGTGAATCTTACCGCATGTTTGAGACCTATTACGTAAATGCGTGGATTGGCCTGAAAGAGAACGGTGGAACAGCCCTGTGGATGGCGAGCGCAACCGAGCCGGAGTCGAACAATGGACTGGATAACCGCCCTGCTTTGGAGGTATGAGCAGTTCTACATAAAGCAGTTAGCTAAGCAGTTATATGCAGTTCTACATTCACGTGGCTTCGTCACGTCTGAGAAAAATCCGCTTTCAGTCGCTTTCCTCGGCAGCACCACCTGACAACTGTGTTCGAGTCAAACGAGACAGTGTGGAATATGGACCTTGTTCCAGCGCGCACGGGTGCTGGCTAGAAAAAAGTTGGAC
Organism: Rhynchonema sp. JSB1_4; assembly: GCA_030248065.1. Taxonomy (NCBI): domain Eukaryota; kingdom Metazoa; phylum Nematoda; class Chromadorea; order Monhysterida; family Xyalidae; genus Rhynchonema; species Rhynchonema sp. JSB1_4. Next base: position 47,531 of record JASAMV010008551.1, read on the forward strand.
GTTCAGCTTGACTTGAAATTGATGATTAACCCGGTTAAGCACTTCCATCACACCCATATTCCAGAAGCCCCAGGAGAGCGATATACCTTGATGAGCTCCAAGAAACTAATCCCAACAAACGCGATCACTGGTAAACTGACTAGTCACACACACAGCACCCCAAACTATTGTCAATTTCCCACTTCTTCAGGCATCATGGCGACAGTACCGGCGACGGCTGGTCACTCGCGTGAATGTGCGTTCGAATGTGTGATGCGCGAAGGATGTCTCGGTTTCAATCTGTATCTGACCAATTGGGATTGTGAATTGTTGAGCATGAAGATCGATGCCGTTCCATCGATGGCCTCATTGGAGGACGACACTCAAGTCGATCATTATGATCGCGTCTATTAGATAAAATGGTGTCCATTTATTACAAACCGACTCATTGTTTTATTCATGGATTGTACTTCCGCTCCATTTTGCAGGTCCTGCGCTGATAGGATGATGTTTGCTTACTGACGTGTTCCTTTCGTGCGTTTTTTACGAACCTTTCGAACATTGTAGTTTCTAAGTGGTCCGATGGGATCAAGCCCTCATATATATATGTAGTTTGTTTTCGACTAGAATTGCTTGTACAGACGATAAATAAAATTCTTGCATGCTCGCCATTGACACAATCAGGGAACAGCATCAATCTTTCTGTCAATGTCCTTTGAATTAGGACAATAGACTGACGCAACATGGCGATTGAAGACCGGTATCATAAAGCAAGGCTATTCCGGTTTATTTATTGGTCCGTTGCGCATGGGATAAAAGTGGATATCGAGGTGCACGTCTGCGAAGCTTGAGTAACGGTGCAAAAGCACGATTTCGAATGTTTGTCGTTAGATGTGTTCGCATGGCAACCAGCGCATGCATTGTACGGATGGAGCGCAGCGCAACCTTGCAGTCTTGCCGAATTCGAGGAGATAATTTTTTGATGTTTTTGAATACTCGAAAAATGAAAACTGAAATTTACTTTTGGAAAGAAAGGGCTGGATGGCTGTTGCTGCTTCTCATCCTTCAAAATGTAATTGGCATCAACGGATTCACAGAATCAAGTGCGTTCTACGCAAAATTTCGTTGTTTTAAGTGCGACATCATCATTCGTTTTGCTTCGAGCACAAATTCAGACTTGAAGCATGGAACATCAGTAACACCGTGCGTGTGAATAGAGGTGACGGGCCAAATGTAAGCAGCAGGACAAAGACGCCTTACGAGAGCGTGTCATAGACAGTGAATATCCTGGTCATGCAGCCTCAACTGATGCCACACCACAGATTGCACTACTTTGGCATCGCCGTCCGCATTTCTGGTCGATAAGTGCTACTCCGTATCTGTCGCTGCTTTTCCGTATGACAGCGCATTCTGCTCATCTGTTATCATTGGAGCATCAAATCAACGACTGGCGATCATTAGAAACAATGACACTCGCCTGGCTCTGACGGCTCTGGTGGTAAGTGAGCAATCAACCGATCTGCACCAGCGTATTACAGTGTTGGTCTTTCCGTGCAGGCCGGTCTTAACGACGATGGATTTTGGATCGGCCTGCTATACGACCCAGCAATGAAATTTTGGAGATACAGCGATGGCGCAACTGCATCATACATGTATTGGGCACCGAGCGGTGGGCCAGCGCCACAACCGGGCGGAGAAAACGTTGCATTTTTGGACAAGAATGGTTTTGAGCAAAACAGGTGGAGCGCGTTGACTTCGGCCAGATACATATGCGAAGCCGGTGGGCATTCCAATTGAAATTTCTTGCCTTTCTTTTTTAATGTGACAACAACATATACACTCGATATAAAACTTCATATGCGACGACGGATCCACCGACAACAACAACAAGTACAAGCACGACCCCAAGCACAGCCACTACAGCCCCGGCGACGACCACATCCACTACAGCGGTAGCTGCACGCGAGATCTTGATTCCCCGAAACTTGAGAAAAATTTCAAAGCTTTTTTTGACATTGTATGGCCCGATCAATGGCAACTGGCTGACAAAATATCTAGACGGATAAGCCAAAGCCCAAAACAGAAGATCAGTGAGAATCACTGAGCGCACTGTGTGGCTACCGCTGATCACCACGACGACGCCGGCGCCAAATATTCCGCTCGGTAGTTATCACCCGGAACATGTTGCAAGTTAGAAATTGGAAGTGTTATTTTGTGAAAAATTATTGCACGCAGTAAACCTCTCTATTCTCTCCTAATTTACCGTAACTGTAGATAAACTTGGTGTTACGACCTACTGCGGGTTCGGTGGTAAAAGTCTGCTTTCGTATCCAGCGTTACATCGGAGGAACAGAATTTTATGATGTTGTCATCGCATTCCAGTCTGTCACGACCAACGCCGTCCGCACGCATTGCGCGGTCGACTGTGTTACGTGGTGGTGTACGATCAGGAGAAATCGTTCGACGATGCCAATCTGGCCTGTCAAAATGGTGAACTGGGATTCAAAGGATCGCTGGTCGTCATCAACAGCACAACAGTGAACAATGACGTCATGAACTTGGTGGTACGTTGTACCTAATGGTGCTAAAATAAACTTACACAATTCCCAGTGCAGTCATTGACATTAAACACACTTCAGAAAGGTCTCATTCCGACAACTGATTTGTCAAAGAAGTACTGGATTGGCACCTATAACTCAGCTGGACAGTGGGTGTTCTCAGACATGACATCAACAACACCGTATTCCAATTGGGAAACAGGACAACCAGGTGACGCCTATTCCTGATCGCGAGCAGAAAGTTTGCAGGAATAGACTGGCTGATCACTTGCTGAAGTTTGAATTGTTCAGGCGCGCTCCCAGCCAATTACGGCGCACAGATGGATGGTGACACGTCAAGGTGGTCGAATACAAATCCAGCAAGTCACACCAAGCCGTTCATATGCCAGTTCGGTGGGTCAGGTTGTTCACTTGGTGTCGAAATCTCCTACTTCGTCGTTTTTATATCCTACTTTTAGGCAGCCCTTACTAATTTTTCCTTTGTCGAGATATCGTTACAGTAGGTCGACATGGGGTTTGATTTTCAAAGTCCACCCTGCCAACTGACATGAGCCCAAAGGGGATGCGCGCCACTCACCAAAAAATAGTCACAAAACCACATGCAAAATATTTCCTGCTTTCTGTTTTTTTGCGAGACTAGAAGTAGGAAATATGAAATTTTGCCATTTAACACGCAAAAAACTTGCCTACTTTCGCTTTCCATGTCCCAGTTTTACGGAACCCCCGCCGTTAAAAGTGCTTTTCAGAACGTAAGACAAAACTGATTTTGCCTGAAAATCACGACAATCAAAACGAAAATATGCCGACATTGTTACGGACAGTCCTGATCACGCACGGCGGCTACAACTGTAACTAAACAATTGACTGTTTTCAGAAACATACAACACTTTGCCTGACAATGGACTAGGTTAGTGAAGTACCCGCTCAGAACCTGAACAGGTTATTCCCGACATTATTGGTTGGCAACACGCGCACTGCACTATTGTCGCCCTGAACCAATTATCATTGATATAGATATCGCCTTGGGTTCCCTCACAACCGAATGTCTGCAAATCAATGGCCGTGTGCTTGGCAGCAGTTGTTTCAAGGGATTATGGCCCAACGGACCATGGTCGCACTGTTGGACAAAAATTCCCGGCTTTCATATGGCTCGTTTTTACACGCAAGAAGTCAATGAGCTGCTCGCACCCGATTACCTGGTATGAAGAAGAAGTTTTTCCAATGAACTGGAGCGGAGTCACAACTGAAAACAAGTGCATGCTTAGTTTGGGCCAACCTGGAACGCATGGGTCGCTATGAGAGAGATCAATGGAGTTGGGCAGTGGATGTTGAATGAAACACAGCCGGAGCCGAACAACGGTTATGCCAATCGCCCTCCATTAGCGGTTTGTGTGTTGTTTGCTGCCTTTAAAAATTCATTTTGTATAATTTTCTACTGCATCAGACACTCCCAGCGACAACAACATCTGACAAATGTGTACGGATCAACAACAATATCGGTTCATGGCGAGCTGAGTTTGCACCCTGTAGCAACAATCATGGTTGCTGGGTGCAAAAAAGTGCGTGTTTGTTGTAAAACTATCAGTTACACAAAATTTTGATTTTTCTGCAATTTAGAAGCCCCTGGAGAACGCTACACTGTGATGAAGAGCAAAAAACTGATCCCGGTCAATGCTGCAACAGGTTTGTTTGTGTTGAGTTTCACTCAATTTTGAGCAGATTCAAAGCCGTATTGCAACGTTAGGCATCATGGCGACAGTACCGGCGACGGCTGGTCACTCGCGTGAATGTGCGTTCGAATGTGTGATGCGCGAAGGATGTCTCGGTTTCAATCTGTATCTGACCAATTGGAATTGCGAATTGTTGAGTATTAAGATCGATGCCGTTCCATCCATGGCCTCATTGGTGGACGACACTCAAGTCGATCATTATGATCGCGTCTATTAGATAAAATGGTGGTAATTTAAAATTGCTAATTTTCCGAAAAAATCCCTTTTGGAAGTTTATTTCTGTGTTCATGTGCACCGTCTTGTGCGCTATATTTCGCAAGTTTTGTGATATCATGGCAACACGTGTTTTGGACTTGCGCTCAGCAACGTTTTCGAATGTGGCTGTGTCGTGCGTTTCGAAGAAGGCATCATTTTTGACGTTTTTTTAGTTTTTCTGCCCAGGTTTCTTATAGAGTCGACAAAGCATAGAGTCCCATGGCAGTACACGCTTCGAAATCGCAATAAATAAATTTTGCTGTTGAGTATGTGTACCTCAGATCATTCACCATGCATCGTGCCTGAAAACTATACAAGTATCGTCACTAAAATCACAAAGCTCACCTACCAATTAATCCTCGAACCGCAATCGAATACTTCGTTATGATGGCGCACCCACCACATCCTCCACGTAACGCATCCAACAAGTATTGAGCAAGACAGCTTGAACTCAATCGGGCAAGCTTTGGAGGTATTCATGCATTGTGTGTATTCGCGAACAACATCATGGCAACCGCGTTTGAAGCTGCAGTTCTGCACAGGCCTGCCTTTGGTGCCAAGTGCTGTCAGGCGAAGTATGTATGATTATTGGTTTTTTTGGTCATCGCCGAAAACAGAAGCAAATTGATTTCTGGCCGCAAATGTGAAGTGAGGTCTAATTTATAGTGCCCATCCCGCACCATGGATTGCATCAAAAGGCCATAAATAAGTACTAGGAATGGGAGTCACGGTTGGATGAGCCACTGCCTCCTTAGCAACACAGTTTCAACAAATTGCCCCCACCCCATTCAATGACTGCAAAACGCCCTACCGTAGCTTTCAAGCCGCATTTGAGCGGCATCGTCAGTGGTCTGTCGACCTCTCTTTTTCAAATCACCCAGAATGATCACTGTTGCACTGGTTGTGTGAACACATATCTAGGTATATTTCGGCGTCGCAATTTTCGGCAAATAAACGCTGAATTTTTGACTGCAGTCTGTCACGACCAACGCCGTCCGCACGCATTGCGCGGTCGACTGTGTTACGTGGTGGTGTACGATGAGGAGAAATCGTTCGACGATGCCAATCTGGCCTGTCAAAATGGTGAACTGGGATTCAAAGGATCGCTGGTCGTCATCAACAGCACAACAGTGAACAATGATGTCATCAACTTGGTGGTACGATTTTTGAAGACGTCGTAATTTCTTTGGTAGTCGCGGCCGACTTGGTAGTTTTGGTCGAAGGTACAGGGTGTGTGGCAAATTTGAATAATTTGGTAGAATTTCTTTGGTAGATTAGGCCGATTTTTTTCGAAGGCGGGAAAATTGAATAATTTGGGAGCACTGCGTAACCGTGTGGCTTGTTTTCTCGTATGGAACTTTATTTGTTTAACGTTTTCATAACGATACAATATGCCGCATGTTTTATGATTTACAGTGCGCCTATGGTGCGCGTTTTCGCAGGTAATGAGACCAGTAATTGAACATGACGGTATGTACGTGTAAGAGCGATATGGTCTGTGACATTTACCGGCAATAAGTTATTGTTGTGGTTGCACCCGACCACCCACCCTCCCACCCACCATTCGGGTAAAGAAAGGATTGATATCCGCGCTTGTTTCCGTGCAGGTGCTGTGGTGTCTCATTTGGCGCGTCACAGCGGGATGTTTGATTGGTGTGGTTGCTTGTAGTTCTTGCATGGTCGTTACTTTTATGTGGGGCCGTTGAGGACAAATTTTGGGGAAGCATTCAGGGCAATGATTAACGACTATTTAGCAGCAATTGTGCAATTTCTGTGCGTGGCACTAGTTTTGATTTGCGTCCTTGCACTTATCCCCTTTGTATCATTTTGTACGAATCACCCAAACATAAGAAGAAGAAGCACTTTATCATACTTCTCTACTGCATTGGTAAAGTAAAAACTCTCTGATGGATCAACCACCTCCCGATCCTCCCGAGCCCCCGAATATTGTCCCTGCCGTTAATTTGACTCACGTATTCGCTCTCGGCGTGACATTATCGTTCTGCGCATACTGCAGGTGTTTTATTGTTGTTCATTTTATTTATGGGTTGATGTACATTATTCTGTCAGTTAAGTATGTTAATTTAATTTCCGTAAGTAATTTTAGTGTAATGTATGTGTTCGTAAGTGATATAGATACGCAACTTGTGTGTTTAGGCTGTCGGAGCGCCGTTTAGCCATTGGACAGGTCGTCCTCGGTGATACGTTTGACTAGTCCAGTATATCAAACACATAACTTATCTGTGGTGGGCGATGAACAAAACCATGTTGGACTTCCATGACATTATGCCAGTATGTTGCATTAAATGACGCGCCTTCAAGTACTTACCATGATTTACATCACGTTTATTTACATAAGTGCGAATTCTATAATTATCATTCTTTTGTTATCACAAGACTGTAATGCATTGCACATCAGTCACATCAATTACATCACATCACTTTATTGTTTCTTCACATTGTTTATGTCGTACTCATTTTTGCGAAAACTGTTGTTATTGCTGTTTATGTTGCTGGTTGCGGTTAATATTCTTGCTTTTAGTCAGTGCAATAGTGAATCGAATGTTGCGAAACATGTTTCATTTTACGCTTGCTGAAACAACACATACGTGCACACAGAAATGCTAACAACCCAATCAAAACTGACACGGCTGACATAACAATTACACACACGTTGACAAACGCGATAGACTGACCGACAAATGCGACTGACATCCACATACAAAGCGTGCAGAATGTGCCTACCGTATCCCAATCAATTATAACACACCCTGTAAATATTTCCCGGAGGGTTGGTTATGTTTTCGCCAACCCCTCTATTGCCCCCTACCCTTAAGCATTGTCGACCACATCGACCAAATCTTCTCGTCTACCAAAGAAATTAATGGCCTCAACTGCTTTCAAGAAAAACGAATTCAGCCTTTTTTTAAATCTCAGATGAAACTGGTACACACTGTGAAATACGGCAAACAGTACTGGATTGGCATTCACTACTCAACGGGGCAATGGCGATTTGTTGATACGAATTCAATTGCTACCTACACAAACTGGGGAACATTAATGCCAGGTTAGTTTCCGGCAACCCTATTTTCTGTTTCTGTGACTTTTTTCAGTCTCGTGCATTTTAATCATGTATTGCACAGTAATGTTACCTTCAGCTGGTGTGACTAACTATGGTGTTCACATTAACGGGGGATCTGGAAAGTGGCAAAATTCAGCCGCTCAAACGCAGTCGATGCCTTTTATATGCCAGTTTGGTTAGTTTGCATATAACAAATAGAATTTAGCTAACGTGGCGCGCCGTGAATTGGAAAAGTGTTTTTTTCAGAAACATACAACACTCTGCCTGACGACGGACTTGGTGAGCATGACGTTGACGCCGCGTTTGAACCGTATTTTGTCTCTAAACCAGGTTGTTATCAGATACGACGCTGGACGCCTTGACAACCGAATGTCTCCAAAACAATGGACGGATGCTCGGCAGCAGTTGTTTCAAAGCGCAGTGGGCACCCGCGGTACCATGGGATCAATGTTGGACAAAAGTTCCAGGATTTCGTATGGCACGGTTTTACACGCAAGAAATTAACGAGTTGGTGGCATCCAGCTACCTGGAGACATCGGTTAGCACGCTGCTGTTCAGGAAAGTTGCGCTTGTCTTGTTGTTTTCTAACGAAGTTGAACACTGGTTTAGTCCTTGGCGTGAATAAAGAATGATTATGGACCTGGCTGCGTCCAAATCAAAAATGAAACATAGATATTCGCAACTTACGGTACGAAGTATTCACTTTTATTTTTTCGTGGGGACACTCTTAACTCTGTCCAATCCAAATTCTCAGCCTGCTGCCATTTACATGAACGCTTGGATTGGAATGAAGGATAACGGTGGAGCACCTCAATGGATGTCGAGCGCCACCGAACCCGATCCAGCCAACGGCTATGTCAATCGACCACCGTTGGCGGTAGATGATTTGTAATGGACTGGGTCATCCAATATCACTGGCGTCGTTGCGAAATCACAAAGTCAAGAAATCCAAAATTTTCGGATACCCAAACTGCAAAACCTTAGATACTAGGGGTGTTGCCTCCAAGAATATAAAATCTCGGGTAATCAACAGGGAGTGCCGAACAGTGATGAATTTTTTCAAGGGAAGTTGATTAAATCGCTGTTGGAAAGGTGTGCACTACAGCGGATAGGAGGGCTTCACAATGCATGCGCGTTTGGGTATTATCATATAGTGTTGAAGCATAACCAAATTGACAGGTAAACGCTCATGCATTGTGAATTCGGCCTAACTTTCCTTCCGCTTTCCAACGACACCACGGCCCAATTTGAGACCGAGTACACCATTTAGATGTTGCCATCAACGTCATCTGCCGGTCAATGTGTTCGAATTAATCACAACAACGGAGCGTGGCGAGCGGAGCTATGGGGATGTACCGTCAATCATGGCTGCTGGGTGGAAAAAAGTACCATTTTGAACATTTTTGCGTTTCAGTCGCAGTTTGTTAATGTTGTTTCTGGTTCTTTTATTTCAGAAGCCCCAGGAGAGCGGTATACGCAAATGAAGTCCAAGAAACTCATTCCATTTAATGCGGGTACAGGTAAGGGTAAAAGATTTTTGTTGGATTTCTGATCTCCAAACTATTGTCAATTTCCCACTTCTTCAGGCATCATGGCGACAGTACCGGCGACGGCTGGTCACTCGCGTGAATGTGCGTTCGAATGTGTGATGCGCGAGGGATGTCTCGGTTTCAATCTGTATCTGACCAATTGGAATTGCGGATTGTTGAGCATGAAGATCGATGCCGTTCCATCGATGGCCTCATTGGTGGACGACACTCAAGTCGATCATTATGATCGCGTCTATTAGATTTAAAACCATAAACAACCTTGTTGGTAACATTGTCTTGTCGCAAGCTTTGCTAAAAGTCGTGCTCTGAATAGGGCTCGCGCGGGAAATTTTTTTCCCGCGGAAATTCGCGGGAGGGAGGGAAATTTGCGGGAAATTTCCCGTCCCCGTTTCCCGGGAAATATTCTGGATAGTGGCATTTCCCGCGGGAAAATTCCCGCGGGAAATAGTGCCTGAAAATTCCCGCGGGAAATTTCGCGCGGGAAATCGGCCATTTCCCGCTTTTTCCCGTCCTTCGACCATTTCCCGCGCGGGAATTCCCGTCAGTAATTCCCGTGAGATTTCCTGCGGGAAACGGGAAATCGAAACGATCAGATCATCTTTTGTTGGCTTTTCTTCTTTAGTATGGGTTGAAAATTTTGGTCTTTTTAGTATGGGTTGACTTTTTGTCTTTTTCAGACATGTTCATGAAGATCACGACACTGAGCAATTGACTTAGACTGCATTTTTCAACTTATAGTTAGCAGCGGCTCACGCACTGAACCGATCAATCAAGAAATTTACGGATTTAATGGCACGTGTGTGTAAAGGCAGTCTACGGGGGGTTGTCACTCAGCCCCCGACTACCGTAACCCACCGCAAGCGAGATCGTTGCGAGACCCATGCTGATCGCTGCTTATCGACACGTGTATTAGCGACAGCAAGCTGGAAATTGTCATCGTGCGCGCGATCACCAAAACGTCGAAATGTTGGTTGGTGTTGGCGCTAACACGCAAAACATAGATAAAAAACAAAATGGTCTCGACACGATCCTTGCATATCAATATTACGGTGGGTTACGGTATTCGGGGGCTGAGTGACAACCTCCCGTAGACTGCCTTTAACTAGAACACTCGTTTGAACGTGTCTCAGCATGAACAGGCCTGAATTCTTGGTAAATACTGTTATACAGTCGTTGTTTCATCCTCCAAAAGGCAACTTTACCTTTGAGTGCCCTTCTTTTACATTGACAGTTTACATCAACAGACAACAGGACTTGTCATCCACTTTTTAACACATCAAGGGAACGCTTATAGCGGCCAGCTATTGCGTTAGTAACTTATCAAACCAAAAACTAGGGCGGGAAATTTACGGGAAATATCTGTTTTCCGCGGGAAATTTACGGGAAATTCTTATTTTCAGCGGGAAATTTGAGGGAAATTCCTATTTTGCGCGGGAAATCTGCGGGAAATAACACCATTTCCCACGGGAAATTTCCCGTTTTTCCGCGGGAAATAAGCCTTTTCCCGCAATTTCCCGTCCTTCAGAATTCTGAAAACCATCTCCCGCGACATTTCCCGTCCTTCAAAATTCCAAACTTCCATTTCCCGTAAGAATTCCCGGACCCTTGGGGAAAACGGGAAATTTCCCCAACTTTTCCCGTCCTTCAAAAAATTTTCCCGCGCGAGCCCTAGCTCTGAAGCAAGATATCCAGATTGGCAATTTTTACTGACAGATCGCTTTGGTCGTGTTCGTGCCTAAAATATTTTCACTTTTGTGTGTGTGTGTGTTTGCCTGAGTTACATTTGGTGATATAATAACTTTTCAATTGCTGCCATTGGGTGATATTTTCGAAACGGTGTAAAGGTCAGTTGGGTGTAAAGGTCGGTGGAAAGCTCGGTGTGAGAAAGTTCAGTGTAAGCTCGGCGTAAGCTTGAAACATTGCACGCTGAGCAAGCAGCAAACGCGCGTTTCTAAACGAAAGGTCAACTTTGACAGTTTGCTGTGCAAGCGTAAAGCGCTTGTTTGCAATCTGGTTCATTTAAGCTGGTTGCACAAACGTTTTAAAAGAATATTTGCAAGTTACCTAACATTTCGCCGCAAGGCTGTAGAGAAATAGAACATTCATTGACGGCGGTGCCAAAAATTTTGACGTCACTAACTGATCGCATCACGAAATCAAAACGGCTCCATGAAAGGTTACGAAATTCACACATGTAGTTTAAAAACGCTTGTGCAACCAGCTTAACAAGCAATATTGCAAACAAACTATTTACGCTTGCACAACAAACTGTCAAAGTTGACCTTTCGTTTAGAAACGCGCGTCTGCTGCTTGCTCAGCGTGCAATGTTTCAAGCTTACACCGAGCTTACACTGAACTTTCTCACACCGAGCTTTCCACCGACCTTTACACCCAACTGACCTTTACACCGTTTCGAAAATATCACCCATTGTCGCATGTACATTCTGGACCACTTCAGCTTTGTAGTCAGTAATTTTTTCATCACTTCACATTATAATTACTGTGTTTTATCTAAGATATCTATTTGCCATTTGCATTTTTAACGATATTGCACACAAGAAATCGCATTACGCATGAAAAGATATGTCAACCTGATGAAACTGCATAAAAGTTTGATACTAGAGAAATTTGAATCATGAATTCCGCACTAGAGTGGAGAAGCAGTCTTTATTCAGCGTATTGGAAACACGCGTGCGGACCACTTTTTGACTTGTGCGGGGGTTTGGGAACATGGATTTTTATGCAACTGTTTTTCCCCAGCGCCACTACTACATTTGCACATACACTCGCGCCAAACAGTCAAAATAATACTATCTACTTGGTCAAATGACAGTGATAAACAAAATTGTTCTGAATCTGAAAGAGAACAAACATTGCACAGTTTGTAAAAATGACCATTCAAAAACGGAAGCACAACAGGAACAAGGTCAGGGTCAGATATGCTATGGAGACACTAAATGTGGTCAAGAAATGAGGTCAGCGAGCCTGTATTTCAAGCTACCGAACGTGTAAAATATACAAATATTTACTGAAAACCCCTAAATCGAAATACCAAACGGCAAAAATTTTGAGTTTTCACAGTCCCTTATTGAAGTACACCCTATCGGGGACGGGCAAGCCCTGTTTGGCGCGAAGCTCATAGACTTCATCATATCGAAGCGGCTCAATACGACGGATAGTGGACGTTGAAATGGAGCTGAAGAAAAACATAAGACAATAATTCTACAAGTTTTACCTTGGAAATGCAGAGAAGGGCTCACAAACCTTTTCTGCGGGAACATTGCGCAGCATGCGGGCACGAGACCAGCGTACCTGAACATGTATGAAAATAATTGTTGTGTTTTGACATAAAAAACGAAGCGAATATTCACGACCCAATGGCGGTCAATCCCAACTGTATGGGTATATTCAGTGCCCGTTGTCGCCTGATGTACCAAGGGATCGTCTCCAGCTTCTCGACTATGACCGGGATCAGCACTGACAATCAAATCACATTGGATTGAATTGAACACAGTAAAAGCGAAAACGGGAAGCAACCGCTGCACTCACGCATGCACGGTGTGACAATGCCGATACGAGAGATGGTGACCAGAGTTATGCCCTTGGCTGCTGCTAACTGAAAAGTGAAAACAAATGGCCACAGGCACAGACAGCAGCGCTTATTGATGCTAACACAAATTCTAGTGTTGCACCAACTCTCGACTTCCCGACAGCGTTGCCTTGTTCATCATGCACTTCCAATCCTTCCGTTAACTCACTGAAAAAGCACATGAGTGATTTTCAAGATTACGCTGACAAATCTTTAAAAAATCCAACTTTTGGCGCATCAACGGTATGTTGACACAGTTAGCGGCAGCCACGGCAGCGTACGGCACGAAACGTTGCATGAGGCTCGAAGCGCGCTGAAAATGGTTTTCATATTGCGAAAAAGTAAAATAAATTCAACAAACAACGTATTTCTTACGTGAGCGAGAACTTTCTTCAGTCCAAGTGCGGTGACAAGTGCGGAACCGGTAGCTGACACATATGCCACCGTGATTTGTCTGGAAATTTTTCCGCTATTATGGACAGCACAATTTCCACTTTGGCCAAAGAAGTTGAGCCCACTTTTCCGTCAATGACGATTTCGCATTTCGATTTGTGTAATTGACGAGCGCATTGAACGACTGATTGATCCATTGCCAAAATATAACTGCTGCGTTGGACCTGCATTGGCAAAGTCGTACTTCATTGTGACCCTCTTTATGGTGAAACCGTTCACAATGAATGTTTTCAAACAATTATTTATGTTAGTCCCAAATCGGCCGTCAGCCTAGTAATCACCACCTACATATATATCGTGAAGATTCTTTATCGGAAATGACGTGACCAGCGGTCACGATCATGTTACTATAAAGAGGACAGACTGTATTTATCGCAATCCACCCCAAGTGACCCAAAACTTCCACACCCACCGATAGAATATCATCATCGCAGCACATATCGACGTGCCGCCATACATTTGGAACGACATTCGTCCAATGACATTCTGTAGTTCGCCTGAATCAGGGTGGAATGCGGACCGATACAGTGCTTGTGCACGATGCACTTGATCAGCTGTGGTGGTGGTGGGCTCGGCGTGCGATCTGCGGTTATGTGTACAATCATAGTGGTGGGTGATGTTTCATACGACCAGGCCAGGTCATGATGTTTGCGGGCAGAATGAGAGCAAGAACGCTCGAAAATGCAAAAGGACAGATTTGACATCGAACACCTCAAAGATTACAAAACGGCACCTCTTTCAGTGCCCGCCACAAGTACCTGTACTGATCCAACAAATCCCTAGCAGCATACAACTGTGCGTTTGTGTGCAACGCATTCGCTGGATTGGTGATACTGGCAAAATACTGCAATCGACCCAGAAACGTGCCCTGATCCCAACGAGGCTCGTCAACGTTGATTCTCGTGTCGCCCGACATTCGGATGTTTCATGGAAGTTTGATTAAATTTTTAGCCTGTAAATTACTACTGCTATGTTAGATTTTGCCAACATTAGTGAGAAAAAAATTGCTGATAAGAAATGTAGAGATGCAATGCAATCCAGTAGTGCGGTACAACAGCGTTACGCGTGCTGCAGAAGCAAACAAGACAGACATCAGCATGAAAGCCAGGCAGAAGTTCCAAACACCGTTTGGAATATAATCCATTCTTTTGGTTGTTCTTGTGAATACATAGTAAAATCCAAGAATGACACAGAAGTATCATATTAGAATAAACAGGTAGTCACGTGGTTTTTTGAGCAAACTACGTTCGATTCTACTTTGATGACTTGAAACAACTATACATAAAGGATATTATAAGCTCCGTAAACTAAGTAGTCGACTATCGACTATGTAAAGGCCAGATGTAATACTGATTAACTGAGAAACACAGCAGCCCTAACATCGTAGCAGTGCCCTCAGAACAACTGCCTTGAAAGCGGGAAGAAAACATGTAAATAATTTATCTCGTACGAAAATCAACCACACGTGTAGTAAAATATCAACAATTTGGAATTATGGAGATAGGCATTCAAAACCGAACAACAATTTCCTTTCAGGGGTCCGATGTTCAATGATACTCTTCGCCAACCATTTTCGCAATGGTGTTCAGCTGTATATTGGACGTTCCCTCATAGATTGTGCCTAAAGCGGAGATTAGGTTATCAAAATTTGGCAAAAAGTTTAAACTGCAAGTGTTGATGGAATACGCGTGACACGAACAGAACAAGAGCGTCCCGATCTTGCAATCGCGATAAAACTTCTCGACGGGAAAGTCACGTGTGAAACCGGACACCACCCAACCACTCGACACCTTTGGACGCTTCGTCTGTGGCTACCTGGAATATTGAT
>JASAMV010008554.1:0-13108 GCA_030248065.1 Rhynchonema sp. JSB1_4
TTGTTTCGATGTAGAGCGTTCCTAGTGGTTTTGGGTTCTTGGATTGCAACAATAAACATGAACATGTGACCAGTTGGAGGCACCGGCTAATTCGACACAGGCGTCCTGAATTTCACACTTTTCAGGACTGCCATGTCCTTGCAGGCATGCTTCTTGTTCAGATGTCACGGCTACAACATCATAACACGCAGAAGCACTTTGCGCCATGCTTGCCACAACCATAATCAACAAGAATAATGACGTGGCAGCACTAACTGAAACGAGGCACTTCGTACTTCGATCAGCGGTATCCGGGGCCACTGTATTCATTTCGACACACTCTTCATCACATTTGTCTGTTGCTCTGGTAGATTCAATCGGTTTCGACATGCAACAGTTGACGCGCGAACAACATTTTCGCGAATGTTCCCAACACGATATTGTCATGGACATTGTCCTTTCACGAACTTTCGGTACACACATGAGGAACAACAGAATGAGCGTCAACACACCGTATGCCATCAACCCGCACAGAACGATCACGTAGGTTGGGAAACAGTGCGAATTTTCGACCATCTCCGAACAGAACGTGCACTTGATGGTCTCACAGAACGGATTTTTGTTGCAACTGATATTGCGAAACCACACGACTTCGCCCTTTTGCCACGCCTGTACATGAACATCGTAGTCATGCATCGACACTTCAGGCGAGAATAGAAACGTTGACCTCGTTGGCGGATTCGATTCACGAAAACATAATGCCCCAGAGCACAGTTCAAGTAGCGAGAGATGGGGCGACACGACAACTTCGATTCCGCCTTGCACGCACTGCACATTACATACGTCACACGAAGCCATTTTTGGAGCTCGTTTTGTCAGGTGACCGTAGTACGTCACATTTTTCATGCCCCAGGCAAACACAGACACAGATTGCCCGACATCGTTGAACAAAACGGCTCGCTCATGGAAACGGTAGTAACAGAGTCTCGATGCCGTTTCCGTGCAACTGTGCGTCTGACAGTAGTCTGGTGTGCCGGTTATGTTTCCCATACCGTGGTTTCCGACACACACGACGTCATCCTTTGTAGTTTCGAACACTTTAATGTTTAATCGATCAACAAACGTCAACGAACCATCGGCCAATTCGACTTGAGGAACGAACTTGCTTTTCGGTTCAGGGTCACAATCGCTGTTTTCAACAAACGAACAAACATCGGGTTTGATCGAATTCAAAACTTTGTCATCAACGGGATGACTGTTCCTCAAGTGGTCGTCGTCTGATCGCGGAACACAGCCTTGTGCCCACGATGGACACTGACATTTGTCTGAACATGCACCGTTCAGAACTTTGGTGCCATTCGTGCACGTTAGAGGCAGCCAACACAACAATGCCTCTTTGTTGCGGAACAGAACGTAACTCGAATCGACACAATAGTCAGCACGTAGTTGATTCAACTGCTCGTAACCGGTCAGGTTCGAGCATTGGCCTGGCAAGAAATGTTCGCCCATCACAGGCGACAGACAGAACAACACAGCCATGGCCGCCACAAGTGCCGTATTTGCGCCCGTTCCTTTGGCTTTCAATCGTTCGGAACGACGCAACGTTGGAGCGTCCGGCTCCATTTTCTTTTCTTCAGCTTGTGTTTGCGCCGATTCCAATTTCTTTTCTTCTTTTGATTCCAATCTTTCTTCATCTTCGTCGGACAATTCGAGCGGAATCAAATGGCCAATCGATCGGGTCAGCAAATGGCCGTTTGCCAACGCGATTTCCGCGGAACGGCACTGTCCGTCCTCGCCACGGAACAACTGAACGATCCTGGCCAATTTCCAACAGCCCCGTGGTGCATTAGCGTCATCGAGTAGCACCACGGCACCAACCTTCGGTTGCATTTCAACGGCGCCTTTTTTCTGCGAAATGATTGCATTTGAACGCTCACGCAGAGATGTCAGATACTCTGTCGTGTACAGGTGCCATGCCATGTCCAAATTCTTGAGCTGCTTTGCCCAATTTTCCTTGACAATTTTTTCTGTCGACATGAGGCCTTCTTCGTAGTCCGGGTCACCATCATCATTTTCGAATCGGATCGCGCCACATTCGCGACCTGGTGCCAGGAAGTCGACGGGCCGCAGCACTTTGAATGACTCGGCATCAGCATACACGTACGTCAACGGTCGAGAATTCATCATTGCCTCGACTTCGATTAGCAGCGTTTGAAATTCATCCAACGTCAACAGCCTTTTGCCAGCCGCTGCTTTGATCATCTTCTTCATGATCGACATCATGCGCTCGTACATACCTGCTTTCCACGGCGCCAAAGGAGTGTTCATGCGCCATTCAATTTCTTCCTTGGCCAAATAATCCATGTACTCATCCGGTTCACCGTCCTTTGGCCAACATTCACCCAGAATTTTCTTCAATAACGTGAAATGTGATGCATGGTCACTGAAAATTTGCTTGGGCTTTCCCCGTCGCCCAATGAAACGTCGCAGCGCATTCAAACATTTGTCCGTTGACAAATCTCGTGCGGTGTCCAAGTGCACCGATCTGCTTGAGAAACACGAGAACAGAGCGACCCAGATTTTCATTGGTTCAGTGGAATCAGCGTTTTCTTTCACGTATATCGGCCCAGCGTAATCCAGACCCGTACCTTGAAACGTAGGCGACCGAGACACACGCTCTACGGGATACGGCGGACTAGCTGGCAGTTTGTACGAGCGTCCTTTCAATTTTCGACACACAACACACGGTTTGATGTATTTTCGAACTTGCGATCGACCAGAAATCAACCAATAATTTTGACGCAAGTCTGCCAACGTCTGTTGCAGCCCGTTGTGCATGCATTTTTCGTGGTATTTCAGAACCACCAGTTTCGAATAATGTGCGTCTTTCGGCAGCAGTATCGGATAGCGAGCTTCATCCGACAGTGGGACATTGGCGAATCTGGCCCTCGAACGCAACAGGCCATCAGCATCCATGTACAGACCATGCTGTTCGACCAATTGATCCCTTTTTCCCACACGTAGCGCCTCAAACGCGTTGCCGAAATGACGTTTTTGAACCTCCCGATCAATGCACAATTTTGCCAACTTCACTTCGCTGGCAGTCACGAAACCACTTGATTTCATTGTTTTCGTCACTCGGGCGTACAGAACTTGCTTTTCCAGACGATCGTCAGACACTTTTGACAAAACCATCGCGTTCAAGAAACGAAGAACGTACACCACGGACATAACCAATTTGTCATAGGTGCCGAATCTCTCGAACGTGATCACACCCAAGTCACCGTCCAACGAATCGGCATGCGACATGCGGCCGACTTGGAACACGCTGGTCGCTTGTCGTTTGTTTTCGACCGTTTCCCGAATTTGTTTCAGTTCTTCGACCATGATCGGCTGCCAATTGTCATGTACAGGCCAGCACGATTCGTCTTTGGTGAGGAAATCCGGGCCATGCCACCACAGCTGATCGTTCTTCAATTCAGCCAACGTACAGCCACGTGTAGCAACATCAGCCGGATTCAATTTCGTGTTGATGTACCGAAACTCGCAGTCAACTTCACGAATTTCACCAATCAAACGGTCAACAAATTGTGCCACCGGTTTTGTCGAACGGACCCATGATAGCACGATCTGCGAATCA
The DNA here is from genome assembly GCA_030248065.1 of Rhynchonema sp. JSB1_4. Classification (NCBI taxonomy): domain Eukaryota; kingdom Metazoa; phylum Nematoda; class Chromadorea; order Monhysterida; family Xyalidae; genus Rhynchonema; species Rhynchonema sp. JSB1_4. Next base: position 3,620 of record JASAMV010008554.1, read on the forward strand.
GAATGCATGACCAGTTTGGTAACCCTGGGCAGATTGAGATGCTCATTCACGAATTTGAGCCCTTTGGTACCAGTCGACATCGCCAACAATTCACGTCGGGGCATTTTTATGTCTTTGCCCAACGGTGACAATCGAATTCGACCGAACAACAAGTAACTCTTGTGCACGTCACCGTTACTGACCCGGCAATAAATATTCGCTGCGAATGCCCGAATACTTGCATCGACAAACGCATGATACTGAATCGTTGTGTTTGCGGTAGTCCCAATGAACCGTTCGACCGAAACAGTATCGACCAGGGCCAGATCGGATTCGATCGGCTCCCACTCCGCAGCCAGGTCGTCTGGCAATGGTGCATTCCAACCAAATTTGCCAGCGTGCAATTTTTGCACAAACCACTTTGCGCGTACCGTCACAGGGCCCAACAAACCCGGTATGTCGTACAGTGAGGCGTACACACTCAACGCGTACCCTTTGGTCACAATTGCATTCTTGTCGATTTTCCTGGGTTTTGTGTAGCCCAGCCGATCCTTGTCGTAGTCAATTTTGACACCGAGCGCTTTCACATTTTCAATTTTCATTTTGTCCTTTTCTGGTATGTTGGACATGAACCACCTCGAATTGCTGAGAAACTCCCTGATGATCATGTTGTGCTCCGAGAACACCCTTTTCGCGTAGTTATACGTCTCCATCAGATCCTCCTCATTGTCATGTCCGTAGATCAGATTATCGACATACATGTGCCTACTGATCTCGGATGCCAGCTTGGTCTTCTTTTCATTCAACATGAATCTCAGCGATTCCATCAACAGCCACGGTGATGCAACAAAACCGAACAGTACCACCGCGTAACGCATCACACGAATGTTGTTTTCGATTTCGTTTGGTTTCGAGGGGTCTTTCCAGTACAAGAATCGCGTCATGTCCCTATCCGTTTTCCTCAAACGCAATTTCATGAATGCTTTGGCCAAATCTGCCATGATATAATACTTGTACGTTCGAAATTTCAAGATGAGACCACACATATTTGGCAGATCGACCGGACCGCGAAACATCGCGTCATTGATGCTGCGATCATTTTTCCCCGCTCGCAACGAGCCATTCGACACGATACGGGCTTTGGTTGTGGCCTTCTCGGGCGTGTGGATGCAAGACCACGAATGATACGAGACGGGTCCATCAGGAACCTCAGGCGCTTCCTCGATGTACGTTTCATTTTCGTACGTCTGCCGCACGGCATCGACAGCCTGCCGCAGTTCATCGTGTTTCGCAAGTCTTCTTCCTTGACTGCGAAATTGCGCCAGTGCCAGCCCGTAGTGATCGGCCACGTTTGGTGGCTCTTCCTTCCAAGGAAAGCCAACCTCGATTGAACCATTCTCGAGGATTTTCATCGTTTCACGAAATTTGTCCAACGCTTTATCGTCATTTGACTCAACCGGATCGTCTTTCACTCCAATCACATCCAAGGCCCACATAATTTCCTCATTCACATGTTGTGTCGGGTTCGGCTCCGTTAGGACAAACATTTCATCATCCGGAGCTTTGGCCATCACATGGTACACAAAGACAGATTGTGCGGCCGTTTGAATCACGTTTTGGGCCGTTTCAGACCCAGTCAGTACCGGACCCAATGAAGTGTGCACAGCGAGCAGGCCAGACGGCAACTTCATTGGCTTTTCGGGCAGTATGAATTCCCAAAAGTTATCTGCCCCGATCAAAATATCCGGTTCCAATTTTGTGTTTCCGTCCGGGAAATCGTCAGCGAGCCACCCCATTCCAAATTGGCCCAGAAATTCGACATCTGCCTCCGACAACTTTGGCAGGAACTGTGTTTTCGAAATACGATCCGTCAAATGTGCGTTGATTGTGCGATCTGTGCCGTCCCGTTGCCAGATCACCAATTGTCCCCTTTTCGAACCAATTTCATTCACCTCATTGCCACCAAACAACGTCAGATTCAACACAGCCTCATCCTGGGGCTGAAAACCCACTTTCGAACCAAATTTCTCGGTCACGAACGTGATACCACACGCGGTATCCATCAGCACCTGGCCTTTCGCCCGTTTTCTCGGTTGACCGGGCAGACTGACCGGTGCCTTTGCGGTCATCAAACGCGAGTAGCGAGACATTGTCGCATTCACTTGTTGCCCGACTGTCATAGCGGGCGTTTGTGCAACGAGCACAGGATTTGCACCAACCGTGTTTTGAGCACCACTTTGCTCATTCGACTGCTGAGTCACAGCTGCCCGTTGCGCGCCTTGATCACTGACTTGAACGACATTGGCATTTTGCACATTCGAAGGAGCACGCCACTGGAAACGAGTGCGACACAACAGCTTGTGATGTTTTATACTGTTGCAGTGATAACACGGTTTCACAGAATCACAATCACGAGACCAATGATTTCCAAAACCACAACAATAACACAATGAATTGTCATCAAAGAATTTGCGACATGCATCGATTGTTTGATACTGCGGGCATTTCTCGGGCCAATGACCGCCGCGACACATAAAACAGTACGGTTTGCGGGACTCAGGGGCATTCGAGCTTTGCGAGCCACCGCGCGCGCCGTTTTGCGAGCGTCCGCCGCGCGCAAATCCGCCACGGTTCGTGCCGCCACGACCGTGCGATTGGGACACCGGACCGTTACTACTCTGGCTCCGTTCATTATTCGGGCCATTTGTTTTCGAACCCTTTCGACCTTTTCCCCGACCACCTGACTTTTGGACATGAAAACTGCTGGTGGTCACTGTGTCAGTAGTGCCCGTATTTGAAGACAAACTCGCCTCTTTTTTGCCCTTGCCTTCATTTGCAGTGTAGCTCCGAACCCGTTCCTCTTGCTGCACGATGTCCCACAATTTCTCGCGCAGTGCGGTGATTGTCCAGCCACCGTCTGGTGCACATTTCTCGAGTTCACGATTGGCAAATGTCGGTAAACGGGATCTGATTATGGATTCGATCATAGATTCACTCAACACATCAAATTCGAGACCCATAGCGGCCAAATTACGAACGGCTGTGTCTGCCGCTTCAACAACAATCTCGACCGCTTTGCCATCAGATGAATGTGGCTTAGGCAGATTTTGCAGCTGATTGATAAACGCCAATTTCAAAGCCTTCTCATCACCATACCTTTTCACCAACAAACTCACGACTTGATCATAATTCTCATCAGTTGTTGCGAAGCCTTCAATCGTAACTGCCGCCTTGGCCACACACGAGCGTTTGAGCAGACCGAGTTTCTCGGCCTTCGAGTACGATGGGTCGTCGTGCACATTCGATCGGAACTGTGTCCAAAATTCTGGCCAGTTTTTGATCTGCCCGTCAAACTGCAATGGCTTGAGAGACTCATATTTGACCGACCTCGGTGGTCGGGACTGAACTGTGGTTAGTGCACTGGTAAGCTGCTGCACCAACGCAGCCCCATCGGCACCAGAACCTGTCTGCCGTTCAGTACTGGACGATCGACTTTTGCGACCGGCCATCTCAATGTTCTCGTCCAGCTCATGCAGTTTCGAAACCAAATAGCTTTTCAGGTCATTCGCATCATCCAGCGCGGGCTGGTATTTCGAACCAAAAAAGTCATTATACAATTTCAATTCATCTGCGAAAGCCTTCGAGCTTTCGTCCAGGTCACCCAACATTTGCAGCCATTCCTCATTTCTGTCTGACACAGCAGCGATGCGATTTTTGAGATTGTCAACAAACGCAATAATCTCAATTTTTGCTGCGCGACATTTTGCAATAATCGTACCTGGCGGATCCTGGCGATCGAAAAACTCACACGACGGGTAGTCTTTGTCCTGCACACGTTTCATGAGAGCTGTCAGCGAGCTGTAACATTGAGGCAATCCCATTCGAAGACGACCGCTGGGAGATTTGGTTGCCATGGTTGCACAATATTTGTCGAGTAATTCCGATTCCAAATTTGCGTTTTCCACAGGGATTCAGGATTGGGTTCACAGTGATTCAAATTTTGCTCACAGGGACGCAAAAATTTTCCGCTTTGGGCCACAAAAACACAGTTTTGGGGCGATTCACATTATTCTGGATGCCACATTTAGTGACGAAGTCCAGACGGTGCAACATCTACATTTTATTCTCCGTTCCAATCCAATACATCCAAACAGTGAAGTTCACAAGCACAGAAACACAGAAAGTAAGCCAGTCAGTTAGGTGCAGTCAAAACATCAATCAATATAATAGCGTGGGTAAAGTCAAGCACTGCTGCTAGCTGCACACGCTGTAAACACGTGATACGCATTATTGGGGATTAGTCACCACATCCTCCCCCCGCCACCCCCGGCACTACTCGAACCTTAGGCACCGCCCGTAACCCTCGTAAACACCCGCAGAACCCTTCTGGAACGTATTTGGCGCTGTTTCGCTTTTCGCCTTTTTCCCCCCCATCTCCTGACTATCGCCACCCCACCAAACTCATCTTCGACTTTTCCAACCCCTAACTAAGGCGCCTTGGGGCTCGGGGGCGGTGGGGGTAGGTGGGTTTGTGGAGCCACCGCCGACTACCGGCCCCTACTCGGACCAAAAACGGACGGAAAGGAGGACGCACAGAGGAGCCCACACTATCTCTAGAACACTCTACCAAAAAACACCCAAAACACACGAAACATCACCCCCCCCCCTCCCCCCTCGCTTTGCCCTTCGCCGCCCTTGCCAAACTTTGCACCCAAATCCGCCGGGGCTGACCTTCGCTCCCCTTACCCAAACCCCCCCTACTCCCCCCCCTCCCCCTCTAATCTTTTTTTCTAAACCTTCTTCGCCCTCTTCTTCGGAAGGATTAGGCCCAAAAACCAAAGGACAAACGAACGAACCCCCCCATTTCCCATCCCTTAAAACCCACGGTTCGGCTTTCTTTTTGAGCAAACTGTGGCCTTTCTGTGCACCCTTTAGCCGGGCTTTCATGGTGGTCAGCGCCCTGCAACGACAAAGAGAGATTCCGAATATTAATTTCGAAGTTCAAGAGTGACATAAAAGCAGAGCAGAATAAAAAACTAACATCCGAGATGGAAAAATAGCGATTCGGTCTTTCGACATTTTTGCTCAGCTTCCGGAGTGAGACAGAGTGAACCTGAATAAAGCAATACTTTCACTTAACTGTGCAAAACATAGGAACACACAAATAAAAAACTCGTAGAAAACCACAAAAGAAACACAGTTAAAATGTTCGGGCACACAGAAAAAGACCAACCAGATGTTTCGACAAGCCAAGCGATCAATAAACGCACGTGGTCGCCGTCAAGCACTGTCGCCTCTCCGACCGTATCACTGGTGGTGCACCAAAAACAATCCGAAGTTTCAACCGACGTGAAGCGGTTCTTTTAGAAAATTGAACTTACCTATGTAGATACTTTTAGATGGGCACATAACGTGTCTTGTTTGTGGCTGTGAGATAGTACAGCTGATAGGATCGGCGTGGCCTTAGGAAAGCCTCTAGACATGGCATACAAACACGGTGTCAACAATGTGAGACTTTTGACTTTGTATTTTGTTTGCTTCTGCAGAAAAGCACCACTTGCACGATAAACATGCACGAAACTACGAATAATACTGAAACAAAGTGAGATCTACACAAAACAAGAATATATAACATCTACAGCGAAACACAAAAAAGGTGAAGCACCGTTATCATGAGCTATCAAGCAACAAAGTAAAACAATTGTTTCCCAAGGCAGGCACGTGTGGTATCACAGAAAGTTACAGGCAAGTCAAGCGCATTTACCTGACCATAATGACAAAAAACTACATTGAAACACCAAAGTATAAAAAAACAGAAAAGAATTATGTTAGATGTTCGAAATTGGTCCGCAGATTGAACTGCTTTACCAGCCCTGTTGACAATCATCTCAGCAATGGCCAAGCTGCTCGTTGCACCTGGGCTGGGTGCATTGCGAACATGCAGCATCGTGTGGGTTGGGCACCTGGGGGATACAGCGGTTGGGGGTTTGTGGTGGGGGGGGGGGGGGGGGGGGGGGGGGGGAACATTGGGGGTGCAGCATTTTTGAGGGGGGGGGGGGGTGTGGGTAGGGGGCGCAGTTTGGGGGGGGGGGGGGGGGGGGGGTGGAGGGGGGGGGGGGGGGGGGGGGGTGAACAGCGGTTGGCGGGGGGGGGGGGGAGAGAGAGAGAGAGAGGTTTGTGATGAGACAAAGGTTAGTGGCACAGTCAACTATGTGATTGGGGACATGGTGAATATTTTTGAACGCCATTTTGGCTCCTCCATCTGCGGTTAACCTGCTGCCTGATTTTACGCACGATTATAACAGTGGATATTTTCCTTGTGGCCGGAACCGCGGGTGCCCGCTTCATGTCATTAACACACCAGATGATCTTATTTCCAGATTGTATGCAAAATGAAAATAACTCGCAAAACAATGCGATTGGCCCAAAGAGGTATACTTCTAAATTCTCTATGCAGTGCAATAAAATACGCCCCATAGTTAATGTCAAGTGCTAAACCCGAGCGCTAACCAGGCGCAGTTCTGAAACATTTGCGCACAGCTGCCTGGTTGGTTTGCACGCTGGACTTGTATTTTATCCGTTGCTCGAATGTTTCAAAGCTTGGTTTTTTAATCAAGGTCGACGGTGGGAGTTTTTTCCCGGGCATACATTGACTGCACGGGCGGCGGATTCAGAAGTCACTAATATCTTGACCGGTATCGAACACAAAATCATCCACAAGACTGCCGTCCGGGGCCAGTGCCTGCACCGCCCACCTCAGTTGGACCACTGAAAATAATTCAGGGTCTGATGAAGTTGACCAAACAACAAACTACTTGGCTTCTGTTATTATAACAAGTGCTCGTGAAACATTAGCAGATCAAAATTGTAACTCGTAATCACACTTTTCAACAAGTGCCAACACACAAACTGGCTGATTTTTCACACACAATGCACAGTCACAACCTGACAACATCCTCAGGTCGCAAGTCGGGCACGAGCTTCTGCAGTTGTTTCACTTGCAGCCGAGTGAAGAGGCTCTTTGCCGTTTCGGTCAAGCCGAACTTGAAATGTTTCACGCCAAGACGCACCAAACCACTGGAAAAAGGAAGAATTGAGCAAGTTATGTTATACTTCATTGTGCTCCACGATAAAGTGTATTCACTGGGTGGTACGCTTTTCAGAGAAACGTTCGGTTGCAGTTGAGGAAGTTTGTATAGTTTGCGCTTGGGTTTAGCATCACAAATCAAGTTGAACTCATGCCGAAGTAGGTGAAAGCCTGCGACTAACTGTGGGCCTGACAAAACGCACGCCCAGGTCCATCTACCACCAAACCCATTCTTTTGCCAACCTGTAAGTGACAGCATCCCACATATCTCGCAGGTTGATGTCTTTGTAACTGCAATTACAAAACTTCAGATTGATAACATGTTCTGTGATATAACCAAACTACCGCAATTTGTGCGTCGCTCGGGTAGAATGTGATCACCCTTGATTATATTTGCCAACTCTTATGATATGCTATTGATATATTGAGAGTCCAGAATAAAAAAAACTTCAGATTTGTAAAAGCATGCCAATAATTAGCGATAATAATGTTTCAAAATAAAATCACACCACCTGTATCCCTCTCTGCTGAACGCCAGCACGGCATTCGGGCCCAGCCACACATCACCATTCATACGTGGCGTAAAGTGAACACCCAGAAACGGAAAGCGAGGATCGGGCACCTGAAAAATAGCACGCGCATTCAAAAGCGGTTTGACGCGCCAACATAAAGTGCGTAAAATATATGAGTCGTAAATTGATCAATTATTCCTATGCGTGCCGTCCGATGACAGTAGGGAGTTGGAGCTTTTGCTTGGGCACTGTTTGTCTGCGCGGACCAGCGTAAGAACAGTTTTCATCGTACACTGGTCAAAATTAGTACCATGTATGCATGCAAGTGTACGGCTAATAGTCCGAACAAGAATTTACAAACATCATTTTTGCACAACCACACTCGCTGCTTTGTTGCTGTCACTTTTTGATTTTTTTCAAGCCACCTCTCGAATCCCGAAGAAACCAACCGGATAAATATTCCCTCTAGCCAAATGTCGTTTGTCCTTTTTCACACAGCAGATATTCGCCTCTGAACGGCACAATCTTCGGTTTAGGGTCGCAGCCAGACATCACGGCGACACGATCAATGAAGACCGGCGCATGTGATCACGTGACGCGCGCTGATTGGCTGAATGGGAATTACTGCCCATTTTTGAAAAATTTTTGGTCTTTTCACGTGCGCCGTTTTATATTTTCTCTCTCCCCATTATTAACCCGCACAAACCGCAAATCGCTCAGTAGCGCTATTTATTTTGGCGAGTCTGTACGACGCGCATATGGATAGCTAACGTTTCTGTTGGCAGGGCCTTGTTCGCTCCAGATCGCTGAGCCAAGTCCTTCACCTATAAGCCCACTGCTAACAACACATCCACGCACGATACATGTGCAAAATCACCCACGATACTGCATGTCTCAAAAAATGGAGATATTGGCGCAAAAATAGCGTTTTGCATGGTTCTGTTATTTCATTTTATTGCGTCGGCACTAACTCAATAATACATAGATAAGAACGTTAAATGGAAGAAGCATAATTACAAAACCGGGTGTGGAGTTTACGGACATGAAAAACCGGACATGTTTACGGCATGCTTCTGTTTGAACAACAAGCTCACAGTTCACACGATATGAAAGAACACTGATCATTTTGCAAAAAAACAACAAAAACCGGTCTTTGAATAAACGAACTTCTCACCTGCTGCACATTCCTGCATTTGAGCTGTATTTTTTCGTCCCGAAGTTCAAACGCCCCCACTTGATGATTCAAAAGCCCACCAAAAACAAATTTGGTGAAGTTTTCTCACATAAGGTAGGGATGACTAAAACGAAATCGACTATGCCCGTGTGTGGCGAGTGCCGAGTGCGAAGGCCCTGTAATGGGAATCGGGCACTCACTTAGTTGGCACTTTTTCCATTGTGTGGGATGTTCCAAAGTTAGTGTCTCAGGTTGTATGTTCCTTGCACGATATTGATATTGTTTTTTTCTTTGTTTTGTTTTTATGATGGTTACGTTTGGGAATAAATTCAACGCGGTGAAAGATCAGCATTGAATCAACAGACGCGAGGAGTTTCATAGACCTAGCGAAACATTTGTTTGATCACAAATTTCTGATTACTTTAGTTTTCTGCTCTAAAACCACCGGTCTTCCCACACAAATGTTACACTTCTGAAATGTTGAAAACAAAAACTATACAGATGACGATTGGAATGTAAGGGCTGTACCGCCACCGCGTCCGAGTGCGGTCAACAGTAAAGAAAGATGTCTATGGCGATGTCTCGTTCGATACGCATTCACGTCAGCCTGGGGACGCCAGCCACGTCGCTAAATAGGTGGCACACGAAGTGACGAACAATCACCAATTGGAATGTAATCTTTACCGACAATGTGGCTCGATTTTCGGTATTTCGCCTTTCTCAATCAGGCGAATGTC
>JASAMV010008555.1:0-15858 GCA_030248065.1 Rhynchonema sp. JSB1_4
GTTGTTCGTTTTAATTACGTGTATTGCTGAGGCCAGCAAAACCTCGATGGTACTTGGATGGTATGCACCTTCTGATGTTCATAACAGCCTGTCTGCTTGGAAGCTCAAGACTGCGCTTCAACTTTATACATATCAGATGAACAAAAGCCAAGCATTTCAGCATGACGACGGCAATGGCGCGATGTAAACTGTACAGAACCATCATGAAAGCTGGTCTGGACATGGACACACTACTATACTTTGACACGGTGGGCGCCCCTTTTCTATGACTTGCTACGTTTGTCAAGACCTGTTTTCGTTGCTTATACTAACGAAATTAGCTTGCTGTGCTCGTCATAGCATATGCACACGAGTTCTGATGACTCTGTCAGACATGTATCTATGTACTGTATGTATGCTTTATTGCCTAGATAACTCAAATGATATGCGGACGGCTCTTGTTGATTATACCTTGTCAGGATAGCCTCGTATACGTGGCGAAGAAGGACGCGCCGCTACCTACGCCCACGGGTGTCCACCTGGGAGAGCTCACAGAAGAAACGAAGCCGAATGAAATGATCACGTCGTTCTGTGGCGTTGGAGCCAAGTCATACGCGTTAACCATCAAGAACACGGACACTGGCGTTGTCACGAACAAAATAAAATTCAAAGGTCAGTGTTTTCGTGACATGGTACAGTATAAGTACAGAACCCTTATACACAGTACGTTTTTATTCTTCAGGCATCTCAATGGGTGAGGACGCCAGGCAGAAGTAGACCCCCGATATGATGAAACGTGCCATCGGCGGTGAGCAGACAAGCGTGGCCCAAACGACGTTTCGTAGAGACAAGAAAGAACAGACCATCCACACGGTACGAACAGTGAAACGTGCCAGGTGTACCGCGCCGAAGCGTATGCGTCTCGCGAACTCATACTGCGCATTGCCGTACGGTTTTGTGAACAACCAATATCGCTATGGAAATTTGCATAAGCCATAACTTCGGTCATCATAGTCTAGACAACAGCCACTCGAAATCAGCGCAAATCATTTAATATTGCGTGATATAGGTATGTTTCTATTCTGTAACGTCATACTTATTCTTCATATTGTTAGCAATGGTCTGAGCACGCATGAACTGGCATAATACTTTCGTTGTTTTAATTGTCATGTTGAGTGTATGTACTTATTGCACGTACGTATACTGTATACATGTACCGTGCACGCTTTCTCTTCTTCTCGTTTGGCGTTGTGAGTCTGACACAATATTTTCTTAATTTTACCTGTCATACTGCAAGTTCACAGCACGTTTCTTTAGCTTACTTGTCATGTTTTCAGTATGTATGTACTGGATATAAACAGTTTGATTTATTTATCTGTCATGTATACACAAGGCATAATATTTTTATTCCACATTTCATTCGTCATATAAAACATAATCTAGCTGTTGTAGTATTTTCATCTATTTAACGGTCATCGCTTAATGGCAATAAACAAGAGATTGTATCACTTGATGTAATATTGAGAGGCTTGAATTATAATCATGCATAGTACAGGCCAACAAACCATCTGAAATGCTAACTACGAGGTCAGATGTTTGATTTTTCACTGTTACTGATTTTATAAAATAGGCTGGCAGCGGAAACCGAATCTTGAATTTCGATATCCAGATCGCTTCGATTTTTGTAGAAAGTCATCACATCGTGTTGACACTTTATATCTTGCGTCTTGTAAGCGAACATTATCATTGGAGTAAGCAGGATTAGCACTGCCAGCTTTTTTCGACTTGAAAACGTCAGACACGGGCGAAACATGGTTGCCGACATATTAGGCGCACGCCAGACAACAAACGACCACAATGAAATATATGCGAAAAATTCTGCTTTAAATAATACCACGAATATCGTGCGAAAGAATGGTGACGTCAGTTTGTTTACGCCATTTAGGTTTTGACTTTTTACCACTGGCGAGATATCTGATTTTCAAAAACCTAACTCCATTTTCGACCTTTTCGTCCAATATCTCAGCGCTGCATAACTGCTTCTTCGGATCAATTATGATTTTGTTGATTTCTTTAGCATAAGCAAATCCGTTAAGTTTCTGGCCATCCATGTCTTCCAGGTAATACCTATTCCAAGTTCCAGGAATCTGGGCTATTCGCCTGATTCTAAAAACTTCGAGCGTCCAGCGCATGTCCGCACCTTCATCCGAACGTAGTCGCCAACCTTAGCAACCAGTGGTTGTCATCGTGGTATTGCTCCCTTCGATCTCTTGATTTGCGCCTGTAGCCTTACAAAAGCCCAATAATTTGTCACACGGTCGTTCAGTACTTGCTTTGGTGTGAACCCATGCGTACGGGATACGGTGTTGTTCATGCCTTTCACAATATCAGGCAAAAACTTGACCGAAGCTCGTGTGTTGTGCAGTCGCTGCACTCTCGCAAGGCGCTCGCGTAATTGCCGTATTTTTCGTTCAGCGGGGCTGGACTTTTTAACACTGTTTGTGTAAAACGGCGTTATGTTGTGTTGATGCAGAAACGTTCTCATTTGTCGACTTGTATGCTCCCCAGCTCTGTCGAGGAGAACCTTGGCGATTTTAATGCCTGTACGTTGCACGGCTCGTAGAGCGCTGATCAGCAAAGTCGTACTGTTATTGGGTAATGCAGCGCAGTACAGGAATCGTGTAAAGTAGTCAGTCCCCACGAAGCAGAACTTCATTTGTGTTCCATTTCTATCAGTGTCGGGATTCAGCACGGCAAGGTCAATGCAGAACAGAGATCCGGTTGAATGTCTGTAAGAGGACCAACTGTTTCGTGGATAGTTGATGCGTGATTGCTTGAATAACGTGTAGACGTGTTGCATACTGTAAATCAAGTCACATTCATCAGAAGACCAGATAAACTATATGCAATGGGACTCTAATCGCCAAAATGCCCCCAAATGTGCCTTCATGTACTATTAACGTCTCAGACTATGAAATACTTAAGTTTAGCAATGCACCCAAATCTGCCATCATATACCAATATCTTGAAATGTAAACAGGGGTCTGTACACGACGAATCTTAGGATGCCCGCAAAAACCGACGAACCTAAGCCATTCACTCAGTGTCCTCTTATTGATGCTAATTCCTGCTTTTTTGGCGTTTGTCCAAAATTGCTGGAGTCCACATAGTCCTGTGACGGCGTCATGATACAAAGCGTTCAACTTCGCGTCAACTTCAGCAGTGATATTGAGCCCAGCCAACGCCTTGCCTGGCTTGCTTTTCACCCGCATTTTTTAACGACGGATTGTTGATTAATCGTGCCGGAATGTGCGAGACGCGCAATACATCAGCGATCCCTGGGGCTATACTTTTACGTTTATAACTAGTGGCGGTCTGCAGTAGTGTTGCAATATGCACTGCTGTTTCGCGTCCTCTATGTTTCACGTGTACGTAGCCAGTCGAAGTGTTATAGGCCAATTTGGGAGATTTGCATTTTGCTATGCGATCCAAGATGTTCTGTGCTGCCTTTTGACTGCGCTGGCGTAGAGACTGAATCGTGTCTGGGCCAGGCAATCTTTTGGCAGTTTTGTCTACTCGTGTCTTGGTAGCTTTCCCAAATGGCGGCGCTTTTGCGACACAGTTCTCTCGTCGAGGCGACAATCTGGAGACGTCAACGCGACGGTCAGGCGACAATGTTGGCTCTGGTTCAGGGTCACGTGACAATATAGGAACGCTTTTAATGGGCTGTATTTCTGACTCCACTATTAAGTCCGCGTCTATCTGTGATGCCTTGTCTTGTATATCAGGCTTGAATTGAGCTGTGTGAGTGTATTCGGCCTCAGGGACGAGAAAATATTTCGTTGCCATGTGATTTCAGAGTTTTAAGTAATATTTGAATCATATGTACGTTTTTGGTCAGAATTTTCCGCTTTTTTGTTGATTTCAATGTTTTTATTCAGCAGTATCGCTATTATTTTGCGGTATTTAGACAGCCTTGATTTATCCGTATTGCTGATGGGGAAAGCAGCCAGCGAACATATGTTATAGATGATTTCCAGAAACTGTCGGCATGTTTTGCGGCTGGACGCGTTAATCAGTACCTTGAGTTCCTTGCCATCCAGGCTCTGAAGGTAAACATAGCTCGATTGTTGAATCCACGGAGTTTTATTCATACCTTAAAAGCACAAATAAAATTTCGGTAACAGCACAAATATTATGTTTGTCAACAGAGCATACAAAGCACAAGTCAAATTTCGGCAACAGCACAAATACCATGTTTGTCAATGGAGCATACTTGCTTAGTTTCAAAGACCACAATAATGGAACAAGTTTCGACAAGCGCACGTTTAAATTTCAACACAGTATCAATGTTAGCGTTCGTTCCTATGCAATGAGGCATACACGAATGCAGATCAAGAGCAAAGAGAGAACAATTTTCTTTGTAATCTTCATAACTCAGGCTCAATGCTGAGTGGTTATTACTGTTATTCCTTATGCCAAGAAACTCGAACAAAGCAAGATAGGAATCCAGATCAGGAATCCAGTCATTGTGGGTCCAATCGATTTGAAAAGGACGTCCACGAATGGATTGTCCTTCGGTCAAAAAATCAACGTAAGTCAATGCAAATCGCTCGGCATTAAAAACAAAAGGATTAGTCGACATTTTGCCGTAATTAGAGAGCGGATCGGTTACAAGAAGTAGCGCGCGTGACGGCATTTTGCTACTAACCGCAACATTACGCAGCACATAGTTTCGAATACCTATCGGCAGTTCAAAAGTCATACAATTTGTTTTTATGAAAGGCATCTGAAATGCAGTTCTATCCAATTGGCAGTAGTAAGTATAGGTTGACATAAGTGCCGGAAACTTTGAAATTTAAAATTAAAGAGAATAAAATTTAAAGTTATGAAACGTTGCGTTCGAGATTGCGCGCGCGCATAAGCGCTCGCCTGTACATATATTTCGTTTAAGACCATGCTGCATCGTATCTGCCTTCCCAGACAGTTATAAATCCAAAGTTTTATAATCACATCTGTGCAGCACTTTGCATTTAGAGCAGACAAGAGCAAGATTTTGGGCTGGAAGTGTGAAATTATAAATTCAAATATTGCGCCGTTTTGATTTCGAATTTCTCAGATTCTCGCTCATGTGTGATTATGAGTTTTCTGTAAGTTTTTTGGCCTATATACAATATCGAAAGAAAAGAAAAGGAACACCGAATAAAACTTTATCCAACACCAAACATCAATATTACTGATAAATTGTGCAAACACGGAACAATGTCGATTTTTCAAATAAATGAATTGATCTTGAATCAGAGTTAAGAGATGGCCCGATCGTGACAATTGTAATTATGTCTTTGTCAAACGCACGCAAAGATTTTGGAAAATTATAAAAATGTGGAAAAACGATATAAATATTTCTATTCACCGCAAACTGTCTAATATTGCACGCTATGACAGAAAATTCGCGCAATAAAGTATTAATAACAGACTGAGGTAAGGGTAAATCATAAACCTTTTGAGTTATAACATCAATATCATTTTCTTTGCTCAATACAACCAACGACAACGGATTCTGATCGTGCAAATTTATATACAGCATTCGTGTGTACAACAAAGATAAAATCCGAATAATGCATAATTCAAATAACGATTTTTTCTGCGCATAAAATCCATCACCTTCTAGCTTGAATATAATACTGTCATTCGTTATATGTTTATGGTTAAGAAGCCAAGGGTTAACTCGAGCGTAATGATTAAAATTACGCACCTGTTCACAATGGAAACAACTCATTGTTAATCGACAAAGCAGTCTTGTTCGGTTAGTTGATCATATGAGTAGCCTAAATCGTACGATTCCTCATGAATATGCCACACGTCCGAGATTACATTCGATGCCAGAAACGCATCAGAACCGTTACCCGACACCACTATGTTGGATCCTGCGCGCATGTATTGAGTGTTAGACTGGCTGGTTACGATATTATCGTTTATCGAAATCAATTTTTTCGCAGCAACATCGACCAAACACATGCAGTTGTTCCAAGCATTTTGAACGATCACCCCCGTTGGATTGGAGAACACGTCAGCGAAAAAGCGCGAGAACTTGGGTGGGGAGCTCATGCATGAGGGCAGCCCAAATTCCAGCGTTTCGTTGGCGTTGCACATATTCAAAATTTGGAACGTGCATGCATTTGTGATAGCATAGAGGGTTTTGTCGATGAGCCCAATTAATGAGACATTGATTCCGTTAGCAGCAGTCAAGCGACCAAAGCAGACATGATTTAAGTTACGAATATCGTAGATCACAATCGACTGATCCGACAATGCGGCAAATGAGTTGTCAGACAACGCAAGAGATTGAAAGATCGGGTTAGTGAACGCCATCTTGAAAACAGACACATCAGGGCTAGTCCGGGTGTCGAAAAAATCAGCTTTTGAACCGAAAGGGCTCGCAATCATGAGACAACCATTTTGTAACGCGCAGTGCTTTCCAAATTCGTATTCTTGAGAGTACCTACACCCGTCTCGACTGGAGCAATTAACTGGAAAGGGTTGAACTGCTCCAGTTTCGACGCTGACAAAATAGATGAAAGTTTCGCTCAGTTCGTTGATAGCAAATACAGTTACCAAGTCCGGACGCAGCCAACTGGCGAATATGATTCGCCCTCCGGTCCCGAACTTAACCACATTCGATACAAACTGCTCACCCGCGTGGGTGCATAAGATAAGAAGAGCTGCTTCGGTCACCAATATCAATGTGCCTTCAAGCACCGAGTTGATCAGAACGTCGAGAATAGACAGCGGGCCGAGAATTCCAAACAGAAGCTGCAGTTTAGCGGTCCACTTGAAAGATTTTGCCTTTTCATACACTGGCCCAGTTCGCGCTGAAATTTACAAATTTCACATTTTTATTGTTCAGAAACTTCTATTTTTTGCGATAACCAGGTGGAGTCCGGGCTTACGAGCCCGGCTAAAGCTTCGCGCCCGAGCAACCTAGACTATCCGAAGATCAGTTAGCGTACCCAAAGCTATCCGAGAAAATTGAACCGAGGGAGCGGGGCATATGCATACAAACAAACATACATACATACATGCATACGTCCGCCTGTTTCAGCAGTCTAGAGGTGTAGAATTTGCAGAAGGTAATTATGCACGATGAAGGTATGTAATTCTAGTTTTCCAGAATTCAACTTTAAAAAATGGTATGAATTTTGAATCAAGATAAAAAATTAGGAATTCAGACTGACGGATGCGTACCTTTAACTGAGCTGCACCAGGACTTAGTCCTCATATATTCACAGTTTTCCACCGGTTTTTGCGCAGACATTGGAAATTTTGAAAGTCGCTGAAATTCAGCAGTAATTTTGTGTAAAATTTTAATGAAAGAGAATAAATAATTTAAATCAAATAAATTGCTCGACTTAAAACAAAACCAAACTCTGAACATGTTCAGACCTGTTTATGATCTGCCGATACAATAGCCGCGCAACACTTTTGGCTTCTTGACTTCAACGCGACCAATCAGTAATTTTTATTCGTGACCTTTTGACAGATGTCTGCAATGTATGTAATTACATATGATCAATTTTTAAATCATAATAACATGTTATATGAATCCAAAGTACAAAATATTGATATTAGTCATAAACGAACTAAGGCAGCAGCATCAGACAAGAGCAAATAAGTTCAAGGACTAACCTATATAAACAGCAAAACAACCGAATTCACCGCGTAAACAAACATGAGACAAAAATTAGAATGATGCTCACTGGTGTTGTGACTGTATTAAAACAAAGATTTTAAAACAGAAAATATTTTGTCGCATATTCATGTATCATTCCCAATTATCATCAGAATCAAGTTGCGATTTACTATCACCATCATGCCGTGTGCTCATCAACGGCGGATTGAAACTTGACATAATTTGAGCGTCGCCAGACTCGGATTCAGCCTAAAAATGGATCAACCAAACTATTCCACTGTTCAAAGCAAAAGGTTAAAAAGGCAACACCCCGAAGAAAATTCAGACTTTGGCCGGAAGCGTATAATATTCGTAAAAAATGGACAACTGGTTTCATCATGGATTTCAGCACATGAAAATGCGACAAAAAGTAAGACACAAACCTCGTTCTTATCACCACAACAGGATGCGTAACAGACCAGCCCGACTTTTTGACTCAATTGAATGTATCGCGAATTGTTTGTGTTGCGGATAAGCGCCAATTCTGAGCCGGTGAGAGGTCGCCCTGGTAAAGACAAGATTTTTAATGCGTGTAAAACTAAAACCAAGATTATGTTTCAGATAACCAACCACGACAGCAGACGATCATGCACACCAGCAGCGATGTGCCCAGAATCAGCAAACTTGCTCCAGACGCTACGCCCCAGAAATCTGCAACGAAATGACATTCAAACTTTGTGATGATTATTCTTAGTTTAAACGAAACTTACATTCAGACCAATCCCATTCCGCAGACCTCTCATTGTATGTTTGATCGCGTAATATGAAGTGCTCAGGCTCATTATTTTGGATTGCAACCTCGTTTGCTGTCGGAATAGATCTCGGAACCTGTATCAGAAAACACTTATTTTTATTAGGAACTGAAAGAAAGTAAAAGACTAAAGCCTGACCAAATCCCAAATGTTTTCTGAGCACATTGACAGCGATTTGTTCTCATCGAATGTTTGCTTGCAAAATCTCACACGTGGAGCAAGAAATGACATTTTGTGATTGATATCTACCTTGTTTGATCGAGTTCGGTTAGAAGCCTGACGAGCGCGATTGTTAGTATTTTGGTTAGGTGGTTGATGTGTTCGGTTGTTAGCAGTTCGATTTTGATTTTCCAGAGTTGTAGGAAGGGATTGAGCAGATAGAGAACTACTTTGAGTGGACACTGAACTGATAGCAGTAGGAGCAGTTGATGTGTAGGACAGTGACAACATTGAGGAAAGAGAGAGCTCAGGAGCAGCCTTGATTTGAGACGCGTTTCTGACATGAACAGGAGGAAACATTGAACTGGAGGACAGACTGTTAGCAGTCACAGACTGTTCAGTGCTCGAACCAGGACCAGTAATGCTCACGGACGGCTCTGCTGTTAAATTTTCCTAAAAAATATGCCCAAACTTACAAAATTATCAATATATTCTGATATATTTATGCCCGAAACTGCATCTTTTGGAATATGTAAACTGCCAGACACAAATGTAAATCCAAACGGTGTCTCACTACGTGATTCGACCATCGTAATCAGATCACTTGAACCAGAACTCTATAATTTTAAAACTTTAGATTTCAAGGCGAAAAATTATGTAAAAATGAGCACCACAACTTACAGGAGCATCACTGCAATTTTCCACTCGATACTGTCTGATCTTGTTCACCTTCTCGAATTCAATTTTGAAGCGGGACCAAATTTCCTTCAGCACACATGAACGAACTGTGAGCGATTTGGCAAAAAGATGCGGAATAAAGTTGGGTAATTCGCTGCAGTTCAAATGTCGTTGATAAGTCTGACGATAAAAAGTTATTGTGACAAATAACTTTCAGAATAAAAACAACAAAAAATCAACTCATCACCTGAAATTCGCAATTTGGTGGAATTCGCTGCTCAACAGTGTATTCATTGCAAAATCCGGCAACGACCAGAACAAAGAACATTCCGAAACGAAACATCATGGCTAATCAGATGCTTTTATCAGCACCGAAATGTGGCAGGTTAGATTTGATCTGAAATTTTGATGTAAATAGAAGCATGTATAGAAAACTGCAAAGCAAACCGTGAACGATAGCCAAAAAATGAGTGATCTGTGAGAAATATGCATACACATGCGTGTCATAGCCCAATGCGTTTACACAACGCAGAACAGGCAGGAGAGCTCAGCATGCCTGCTCCCCAGCTTTGAGTCAGAGGAGTATAATACACATGCTGACGCTGCCAGTTAGTTGGGTACTCATAGATCGAAGGCAGCACAGCAGGTAACAACGAAATATTGCTCAAACAGTTTGAAACATGTTTCAGGTGCGATACGTATTTTCCAGACCTCAAGATGTTTGCAAGTCACCACAAAAAGGAACATTCAAACGAACCAACAAAACAACAAACAACATCGCTCAAGTTCGATTTGCACGTGCGACTATGCCAACAATGTTGTACTAAAACCTACTTGATTGAAAAAAAGGACAGTTTGCCATATACCAGACTATTAATGTCATTGTGCGACAGTTGCTCAAAACAGTTTTCATGATGGATTTTGAAAGCCTGTGGACAACGTTTGATAAGCCTGGAGCGTTTAAGAGACCAGAACTATTTTTGAAAGAAGTGCAAAAAATATATCCACAGGCCAAAAAATCCGAAGTAATTGCATTTCTGAACAAGAAAGAGCCTTATTTTATGTTCCGCGATACAAAACGCAAACTGCCTAGAGACGTTTCCGATCGATTTATTCTGACACACAGACCAGGCCAGGTTATTGGTTGGTCAATTATATTTTTACAGATTAGTTTACATCAACACAAAGTTTTGAATAAAGTTTTAGCTCTCGACACGTTTTATATTCATCGACTTGCTCGCAAGGGCGCGATAAAAGCTATATTACTTATGACCGATGTTTTCAGTGGTAAGATGCTTATGTTGTTTGCGAAAAGGGTACATAAACGCATTCCGCAAAGATTATAGGTTACGTACTGGTCCAAGGATTGCAGCGCGTTAACTCAAAAGCAGCAAAGCGAGCAGCAAAGCTCATGATCGCAAAATATGAAAAGAAAACGGGGTTTAATGTTCAGAAGCTATATTTTGACAGGTATGTAACATAGCAATGTTAAATTTAAGTTTTATCAATTTTTCCTTTTTACAGAGGAAGCGAAAACCAAGGAATCAAGCAGCTAGTTTCCGATCTCGGCATTACATATTATCATCCTCCCAAACATTCCGAAAAAAAAGCCAGGTTAATCCAGTCACTTTTCGATTCAAAACAATGTAATTTCGCGTTCAAGTTTTGCAGCCCAGCGGAAAGAATGGTGAGAACAATAAAAACTGTAGCCGCGCGAATTAACAAACAGAAGCCTGGCATGATGCCAATATCTCTCGTACAACACGCAGTCGATATCATTAACAACACAGAACATTCCGAGACAAAAATGAAACCGACGGACGTGACCACAGAAAATATTCAATCTGCAGTATTTAATCGGGAACGGTCTAGACTGTTTGACATTAATAGAGCCGCGTCAGCGGTTCAAAAATCTCCTCAGTTCAAGATTGGCGATCTCGTGAGACTTCGACAATCGAAGCGAAACAAGAGTTATCTGAAAGTGACTGACCCAAAATACGAATCAGCAGCATACGTTGTGACTAAGCTGAAGCCTACGGAACCACTGGTAAGCTAAATTACAATTACGTTATTTCAAATGCTTAAAACCGTCTGGTTTTCAGCACAGTTACTACCTCAGACCAGAATCAGGAACACGTCCATTACACGACAGCTTTCCTGAGACCTCACTCATGCCAGCATGAATCAGAGCAACGATTTTTATGTTTTTGCAACCAGCAATGAGTTAGAGCCGATTGATGACCATCAAAAAGCGCATTATCGACTTCGGTTCAACGCAACAACAGATGACTGCATTCATTTGGACACATCAGCTAAATATACCGTTGCTCTGGAAGAAATATCGTTACCTGCATGTCATTTAAATTTGACTGGATGTTTCATTAAAATTGTTGCCAGGCAGACTAGTGCACTAATTAAGCCTCTAACCAAGAAAATTGTTACCAATGAGTCAGAACTGAAAACAGTTGTGCAGCAAATGTTTGATGATATTAAAATACAAGTTTTACTTGGAGAATCAAATTGCATAAAGGTTGTGTATGATACCAAAAACCGTTTATTTTCGTTACATTGTGACAGCGTCGATGTGGATTACGAAATATATTTGTCCATGCCACTAGGTTCTAAACTAGGCTTTGGATTAGACAGTTTGGCTAGTATTATACCAAAAACCGAAACAGAACCTCTTGTTTATAAGCTTAAAGCCGACGTGATACCGAATGTGCATAGCTATGATGAATATTTTCTCATTCACTGTAGTATTGTTGAACCTATTCGTTTCAATTCTGTACATCGTCAGTGCCTTGCTATGTTTCCTGTAAGGTTTGAAAGTAGAGCGTATAGTAGTGCAGTCCATTCCGATATTTTAAATAGCAGACAAAAAACGCACTACAAGTTTTCACTGCCTAAATATTTACCGGTCCAATCCGGTAGCGTTATTCAGTGCATTGAACTTAAGATAACAAACGAGCAAAATGAAGTTGTGCAGTTTTGCGAATGTCAAGGCGTTATTTCATTTGTCCTTCATTTTCAAAAATTAGATTTATTTTAAAGATGTATACTTTACTGTTTAACCATGAGCGATAAACTTGGATTCGGAAATTTGAATTCGACTTTGTCTGGTGTCACGAAACCGTCTTGGATTGTAACAAAAGACGTAAATCAACAATCAACTCCAATACCCCAAGAAAGCACCGTGGCTCAAACACAGGAATCAAAAGAATCTGTTTTGGCTGAACAAAAGGCCATTGCAGATTCTGCAGTCAGGAAAATTCGCAGACGTCGCCGGAAACCACTGAAAAAAAAGAAAAATAAAGCGAAAAATTCTCAAGAAGAGAGGTGTTGGGAAACGTCGCAGAGTAACTAAGCGAAAACAAATTAAAAGGAAACGAAGATAAAAATGGCTGACGATTCAATGATTCCTGCCAGTTTGGATTTATTTTACGAACCTAACATAGTAAGTTTCTCTTATTTTAATCGCAATAACCTTCATCATGTCAAAGATCTCCATTTTAGGTGAATCATGTTGTCTCATCTGAACGCATCAGCCTAAAACCGAACATTTTTTCTCCCGAGAATGGCCTGTGTCTGTGGACTTTTAATACTGGAAGTACAAGCTTCCTATCAAGCAATATTCTACTCAAAGCAACAGCAAAAATTGTCAAAAAAGACAACCAGCCACTAACAGGCAAGAGATTTAACAGCGCTAAAATAAAATATAAAAAATAATTAAACTATTTGTATTTCAGCATCTGATAATGTGGCTCCAGCAAACAATTTTGCTCTTACGATGTGGTCCTCATTAACAGTCAAGGCAAATGACACAGTTTTGCAAGCAGATAATGGGCATGCGCACATAGCATCTGATTTCATGCTTAATCGTTGCACGTCAACAGCTGCGCGTGATGGCTACCTTAAGAGGTTGATAATTCATTACCCCGGTTAGTGAAGTAGCGAACTGGCTTACGCTAAATTTGTTTCTTGAGAACAGGGGGGGTGTGTGCTGTAGATTGCTTTGCACCGCAATGTTTCGTTAGCCTTGCGTGCTGTTTCTTCCTACCTTCTCTGGACCGGTGCACACTGCCATGTCTCACGCAAAACATAAACATATTTTAGATCCAATTGGGCAGTACGATATGACGCTGACAAACCCATCGTTTAAAAAAAGAGCTGAGCTGTACGAACTATCTAAATCAGTTACCACTGAAGTTATGTTACCGATATGGATCAGTCAATCACAAAAAATGCTGTTACCAGGTAACATTTTGTGAGATAAAATAGTGCGAATTGGGATTTGCATGAAAGTTTTTACCGTTTCAGACATCAATTTGGCGATACAGCTGACCCATGCGGACAATAGAATCCGGTTAATGTCTGACAAAGAAACTGACAACTTCAAGGTTGTGATCGAGAGCCTCGAAATTTTGATTACCAAAAACTGGCTAAAACAGACAACAGTGGATGCTATATTTCACCGATTCAACAATCTTGAGCATGTTAACTACAGTTATACAAAACCAACTCTGATGGGTCCCTTTTCAATGAGCGCTGGAAACTCCAATTATCAGATTACTCTTGGCCGGGCATCAAGTAAACCTATGTGCGTGCTCATGTTTGCGCAATCAGCAGCGAGATTTGGCGGGAAATACACAAAGTGCGCATTCAAGTACGATACATTACACTGGTCACATATAATAGCAAAGTATGGAAGCAGCACTGCACCATCAAGCGCTGGATTCAACCCAAAATTACCACCAGGACTATCGAATGCTGATATGATATCAGAGTTTGCAACATTCACCGAATTTTTGTCAGGTAGGTACAAGATTTCCTTTGCGTGAAGCTCACAAACTATACTATATGACGCCCCTTTATTTAGGAGACCTTCGCGGAAACGGAGATTCATTCAGCAGTTACGAACGATTTCTGCACGATCAAGCCGTGATTTGCTTCAGATTTACAGATCTGGACATCAACAAAAACTACACCAGTCCTATAGTATACGAACAAGAAGAACTTAGTATAAACATGACTTTGTCAACACCGCCTTCTGAAGAAATGGTTGTTTTTGTGATCGTGATAGCACCGGGCTGGTGTAAATATACTAAAAACAGAATTTTTACTCTTGACAACCAACCGACCCTTATCTGAAGATTTCCTTGACAGTTTTGAATTGCCTAACACGAACGTAGTGAACGTTTTTGATAGGTCGTATCGTAACTCCTGTATAAACCAGCAGCACCTGCAATCTACGAATTCTTTTTATGTTTTTGTTACCGGAAGCGTAAATGTTTTGTTTTCTCACATTTTTATATCGTTATCGAAGCGATGGCCAGTAAAATTCTTTATGATGTGTTCAATCGTTAAACCTGCTTGTAGTTTGACTGCAAAGTGAAGCACGTACAAAGAGCACAATGTAGAACCGTCAGCTTGTAGTGTCTTCGGCAAAATTACAACTTGTTGGGGAGCAGCAAAATTTTGAACAGTTAACAACACTGATTTGGTGTATCCGCATGAATCAATGTAATACGCAACGCCCTGATGCTGCATGAGAAGTGATACGTGATCCACAGGAGCTGTAGTGGCGTGAACTATTAACAAAATGTCTGGTAGATCATTCCACCGTAAGCGTTGTAACGATTCGATCCGTAAACATTTTACTGGCCTTTTGCAATGTTTATGGACTAAATCGCGGAGAACGTACAAGTTCATATTTTCAGACATGCGATATTTATTGTTGATTTTCGTTTCCGTAATTTACGGGTGTCAAATTGAATTCGATTTCTGCTGTCGATTTGGCAGAGTTTTGATCTGCAACACAAACGAGAAACGTTTCCCTATCAAGAACGTCAAATATTACACTCCCTGCAGCGGAATTCAAGCCGTTGACTTTGGTTCAAACTGCATGATTGAAATTTCGCCAAAACTACAATTCATTCTGCCAAATTTAGTTACGATTCTATACAGCGACGAATGTTTTGATCAATGTTATGCTGGTCCATCCTTTCCAAACGTCACGATCGCAAACCGAGTCATATGCGGTGAGTGTATTTTTAAATTTCATCCGTATCCTGATTCAGGGGCACCCACCTACGCAGTCACGTGACTTCAGTGCGTCTGCAAAATTAGAGATAGTTCGTCATTAAGCATGACTGAAGTTGGTACCATGCATCGATTCAGACAGGATTATTTACTTACGCGTAGTCATTAAGTTTTAGCTTACATACTGTACACAGGTTATGAGATTTCGTCATAATATAATGTAATGTTTGACGAAGTCACCTGACCCCGTTCCTGGATCGGTTGCCTTAAGGGTTAATTATCTCGACCAAACTCAGATCCGGACTTGCAGCATAGGAGTCAACTGATGTTACTGGCCAAAGTTACCTTGCTTATTCAGGATTAACGTGATGACCAAACTCAGACCCGAAGTTGCAACATGCAAGAGATTTTGCTAACCAAACTTAGAACTGGAACTCTGCCTTGCTTATTCAGGATTAATGACTAGACCAAACTCAGACCAGAACTTGCAGCATACGAGTCCACTGATTTTGCTAACCAAAC